>VRLP01001828.1:0-110589 GCA_009660295.1 Lophius piscatorius | reverse complement strand
CACTTGTCTATCCGTGTCATCTCCCTGTATCGCTAATTTCCCTTTCCACTTGTCACTCGCCTCTGATGCTCATCTCCGTTTTCAGAGTCGCGGGGTTTTTTTTACACAAATTTGATTGGCTGAGCAGCATCACGTGGGATGGCTTAACTCGCATGCAATTGGTCTGTAAGGTCTGCTAAACAAATGCCGTAAAGAGTAGAAAAGCTGTGCGGGTTAAAATAGAAGCGCCCCGCCATAATGTAGAATCCCTCAATAATTTATTGATTATAGGTCTGGGTCCGCATAGGACGGCGTCTGGGTCCGGACCCGGACCGCGGTCCGCCTGTTAGTGACCTCTGCCCTAGAGGCTTGCTGCAACACTTTATGAGAGGAGGTTCAGGCTTTACAGGGAGACATTACAGCTTTATCATACTTCAGATATCGGTGTTGCTCACTATCTCTCTACTCTCCCAGCAGATTCTCTTAGCTCTGCACATGGTCTGGTCGCTCCACGGCACGAAAAGTAAAACATTTTTGGGGGAGAATTCAAGTCCTCAGGCTGAGAGACAGGTTACTTAACACTTCTCTTTAGGGGACTAAATATTCGCTCAGCACAATCAGAACCCCCCCGCCGAGCCTGAGCGTAAAAGACTTAACATTCATCATTTTGCACATCGTTATATAAACTATCTATCTTTCAATTTCGGATTGTTAAATAAACAGCCTGTACCATCGATTGTTTTGTCTTCCCTGATTGAAATAATAATACCTATATTTCCTATAATTCCTGATAAACTAGACAAATTGGCAAAAAAGCTCGATGACAAGATCATTTACAAGAAAACAGCTGTTTCCACAGAAACACAAAACTTACAAAATCTGAACTGCATAATGCTTCACTCCAGCATATGGTTTTGTATCCATACCTCAAAATAGTTCTAGTTGAATACGTTTCCTCAAAACAAGAAATGTAAAAATGTTAAAACACAAACAGACACAACTTTTGCATATGTTTGAATGAATCCATGCTCTCCAGAGGAAGCGCCCGTTTGATTATGGGGACCTATAGCAACCCATATTAGCAATTAATGAAGGACAAACTGTCCACTTTTTATACATGTTAGAGATGTAATGAAATAATGAATAGGATAAAGGGAAAGCTGTTTGGGGAGAGGAAGAGTGAGAGGAGCTCCACGCAAAGATTGATAAGAATGGAGGAGTGGGTAGTGATTATGAGATTAGAAAAAGCTAAATTGGACAAAAGTAGAGCAAAAAGTATTTGACGTGAGAAAATGAGGAGGGAGGGGTTAGAGCCTGAGAGAAAAGAGGAAGCTGTCACTGGGCCCAAAAGAAGGGATAATGGAGGAATGAAGGGCAGGTAAATTATTAAGGAGTGACTGGCTGATATGGTTGGCGGAAGGTCAGGGTGGGGAAGCTGCTTATTGATTTAGGATATTCCTGGTTACGCGCTGATACTGTAGGGAGGATTGTCTGCATTGCCAACATATCTCCACCACTGCTCAGAGAAGGGATGATGACATTTCTGGTGCCAGGGTTAAAAATCTGATGATCACATCTGTCAACTGATGCTGCTTATTAAGGGTCACCATAACAGCATTGAACTGACACAGGTTTTTTTCTGAATGCCATTCCAGACCAAAACCACCCTAATATGTGGTCTTGGTACCGGCACCATGAGTACACTGGATTGGGTACCTCCAGGTACTGGGTGTGATTCCCCAGTGGGATCTGAACTCCATGGTCCAGAGCTCTAGCCCTGAGCTGTGGATTGATATTGTACATTCTCCTGCAAAGCTATGTTTATTAATAAATTCAATCTCCTTTGGTGATCAATTAAACAAGTAAAGAAAAAATGACAGGTGAAGTCAACTATAGTGATAATATCAATCACTTGGCACTCATCTTAAAACTGAATGGACAAGACTGTCACAGGTCCTAAAAATACGAGCAAACATCGGCATTACCCTCCTCAGTTACTCCGAATGCTTATCTCAACTCTAAAAGTCCAAGTAACATAACCAGGGTAGCTATTATATTGATATCCAAAGTTACAGAGTTAACATCTCAGACACATTGTAAAAGAGGAACAAAAAAAGAAAAAAGGTTTATGCCCTTGGCATCATGAGCCTGCATTAATAACTGGATATTCATACATGTGAACACTCCAGTCAAATGATTTATTGTTTGATGGATAAGGTCAGTTACAGTCAACAAATCCTACTTACCAGATACCACGGGCATCAGGCCAGTCCCGAGCCATGCCTGCACATGTCAGCAGAGGTGACACGGGCTTGTCGAAGAGGAAATGGTCCTATGGAAAATACAAACAACCCTTTTTTTTATACATTTATATAAAGTGCCAACACTGGTTATAAACTGGAGGTTTAAACATCTTGATCAATATTTTAAACTGTGGGTGGAAGAAATATGTCTCTCTTGATACATTCATGTGTAGAGTTTAGATTATGAGTCTTTTTTTTTTATTAAATTGAGCTTCTGTTGGTCCTTCATGGAAACTGCACAAAATTATATTTTACAAAAACTTCTACAAAAACTGTAGAGAATGAGCAACATTCCGAGTTACATTAAAATCATCTTAAAATGGAAAATCCCAAAAAATAAACTTGTCAAACAAATGTAATGATTATAAGGTTTATATAAGGATTATAAGACATGCTCTGGATGAGATGAACACACCTCAGAGTCACTGGAAACAAAGTTTTTCGATTGGGAATGACACAAAATAGTAAATGCATAACTGCTGACAACATTAGAAGGCACAACAACATAATATGGTTGCAATGTGAGGAAAAACTACTTATAATGGGAAATATGTGTGGAAGCTTTGGTGAAGGTAGAATGTACTGTTTGCCAGGTAGGCTTTGGATAAAAAATGATCATGGCTTGACAGATGGATGGACATTCTGAGTATATTTCCTATCATTTTATGTCTGGGGGGGTTAAAAACACCTAAAACTATGCCCACCAATCCCCCCCAATAATGTCTCTTTTGGGAAGAAGCCAGAATGTTTCATTCAAACAACTAGTAAAGAGTGGTACAACAACAGCTTCATCTGTAAACAGCAGCACCACATATTACTCACGTCAATCAGCTGCTGCTGCTCCTTTTCTGTCATCTGGGTCAGACTGTAATACTTCCCAGTCAGGTCACCCTTCAGGCCCGCAAGGGCGTCCACCACCACCCTCTCCACCTCTCTGCGCTCCGCCCGAGTACAGGCGGGTGGCAGGCTCAGCCCCCGAATGCTGCGACCTGTTCTCACTCTGGACGACAGCACGTACCGCTCATCAAACTGGGCTGACTGGAGCTGAAAAAAGACACAAATGGACAAATATTTTACACACAGCTATCGTGGTTAACTTCTGCTATTACATCTTTGGTGTTTTGGATCTCTTTTACTTGATGTTGTGTTATCCCTGCATGTCAGTATAAAAAGCATTGAAACAATCTGGTGATCTGGTGAAGCTCTTATTACCTTCTTGTCGTCCAGGTCGGTGGGGTGCGTCATGGTGCGGGGATCATAGCCGTTGTGCCTCTCTTTGATGATGGGGTCCATCAGGTCTGCAAATACCTGAACAGGCCCAGAACATGAATATGGATGAGATAATAATACAATACAATACAATACAATCAAAAATATTACTAACTCATTACTTTTATGTATAAAGCATAATAATTTTAAAGGTGATCTAGAGGTTATGGGACTACTACATAGCCCAATCTATAAATCTCCTATCTACCGTAGATTATAATTTATATATTTTTTAAACCGTTCATCACCTTGCTTTACCAGCAGCAGAAAGAACATCTCACCTACATGACCAACATCAGAAGAGCCACCCCCGGGTGAAGGAAGCAAGGAGTAATGACAAACCATGTGTTGCATTTCATTTTAGACATGCATGCACTGCATTTTAAGATTAACATTATCTAGAAGTTTCTATACATGAAATAACATCATAGAAGGCAAAGGACAACCGCCAAATAAGGCAACAGTAAAATAAAATTCAACTAATATTTATTTAATTGAAATATCTCATCTTTTGGAGGAGATGTCAGAATATCTTGGAAAATCCTTCCCTGTATATTAACACTCCACCTGGCTGGATGATTTATTATGTGTTTCACTGATGAGTTTTTTTGTTTCCAGTTTAATTTTGAAAGATCCTATTGTCACATCCCTTTCTTTATACTTTGTCTTGTGGTGTATTTTGCCCTTTTGTTCCCTGTTTTTGGTGTCCTCTGTTTTCAATCACTTATAACACCAATCAAACTTGTTTCTTCGTTGTTTTCGGTTAACTTAGTGCTGCTCCTCCCTTTCTGTATCGGCTTTTGTGTTGTTCTGTGTTGTAGGTCTTTTTCTTCATTGGTCAGTTTGTGATGTTCTATTGAGACACATGTTCCAACCATTTCTTCTACTTTTTTCCTTTTTTAGTTTTCAGCTTATGGTTTTGCATGTACCCTCATCAGTTGTCTTGGATGTATTGTTTTGCTCTGAACTTCTTCTTCACCTTTTGTGAATTGTCTCCAGTTGCAAACAATGGTTAATATTAAATCAGTCAATATTCTGACAATTATACAAAGTCAAATATAATTTGTGGCTATCAATTGAAAACTTGATAGACCGAACACCGGATATTTTGACCTGAAGTATCTCAGAGCGGAGAGTTACCCTGGCTTAAAGCTCACCCTCTCCAGTGCTGTAATACTCCATTCTCTGAAAAGGGACAGCAAGGTCGGGTGCATTTCATGGTGGCACAGAGAAAAATCTACAGATTAATGATTCTCTCTAATAACTAAAGGGTTTGTGTCTACAATTAAACTTTCTCAGCAGACAAAGGAAAGTTTAATTGTAGCTGGAATGGGAGTGACAACCGACAATAACTTCAATACCACTAACCATTTTCCAGTATTTGTATAAGCTCTTCATGACCTCCTCCTCCGAGGTGATGTTTTCTACCATGTTAGTGTTGTCTGTTTGCTTATTAACAGGATGTTCAGATCAGGCTGTAGGGCGCATGGGAGATTAGGAAAATAATCTGGATTTTCTGAATCAAACTTGCATGTGCCTGCTTAAAAAGGTACAATGGTGTCTCACCTCGTAAGACTCCTCATCACCTGCCACCAGGCCAACAGTTTTGATGAAGGGGTGCCCAGGGTTGTCCACACCTGTCTGGATGGCCTGGTCCAGTGTGTAACCATTGGGAGTGGCCTTATCGCACAGCTTGGCATAGATGGCAGGTGTCAGGCTACTTGCCATGCAGTTGTTATGTTTGCGCAAGTCAGGGTAATCCGCACTGCATTAATAAAAGCACAAATGAAGATAGCATATTGTTACACTGATCTTTGAAAGAGAAAATGTTATTAGTTAGCCATGCATGTGAGCTGTGTCCTCAAAGAAGGCGGAAAGTACAGGACTTTCATGGCGCAGTCAAGTAACAAGAGTTTTACACTATGACTTTGGGGCTATCTGGTTCCTACATTGGAAACTATAGATGATGTGGGAAACACATTTATACTATCAGTCATATTGGTGTTGTAAATACTAATGTACTGCAATGTTGAATCAGTAATTCACCTCTATCTTAAAATGAATTTTCAGCCTTTTATTTCAGCTAAGTTGGTATCGTACCATAAAATAACCTGTCAAAGCTAGGTTTTATTCAAAAACCTAAATTTCATGGCCAGGTATGGAATAAAATGGTGTTCATGGTTTTGTTATGGCAACAACTAAAACTATGGAAGCAGCACAGACCAAGTAGAGTTTGGATTCCTGTTATCCTTATGCCTCACAAATGATACACAAGTTTAACATTTAAATTTGAGATGACACAATAAATGTATTTTTTGAAAATACAGGTATGCATGAAGTACTGCTACCACTGATCCACAATCATAAAATAATGCTTTCCTTAGTCAATCTGTTTATCGCCATCATTCCACAAGGAAAGGGGCTTTTGGTCTTATTTCTACCTTTCCCATTCAATTCTGCAAAGGAATAAGTTATTCTTTCATCCACAACGAAAACATTTTTTTTTTGTCACAACCCTATATTACCATTTTTTTCACAGCTAGTTAAAACAAGTGGCTGCACACACAAAGTGCTTCTCTAATGGCACCAGTCAGATTCTGACCCTTACGGGGTCAGAATCTGATTGTTGCATGGTGTTTAGAAGTTCATTAAACTAGGTTAACTGATAATAATAAAATACAGGTCTTTGTTTCCGTCAGACATTATTCCTGTTAGCACTATCATACGGCATTGATAAGAGAACCCACACAACACATAAATAATGACTGAGCCCAGAGAGAGTTATCTCCAAACCAAAGTCAACATGTCTTGGTGTGGCTGGTGTGTGAGTATTATGCAACACGCTGGGTTGGGTACACAATCTGAGCAACTGATAACGTTTTTACTAATCTGCATGAACTAAAGTCACTCGATAATATATGCTTACGTGACATAAAGCATGCACACATCACTGCCTACACTCTAATTTCTATAAGTACAGTAATATAAAGTATGCAGCCCAATTTCAGAAGCACAGAACAGTTTTTGGATCAGATGCAAATCTGATCATAAAAAAAAACAGCTTTTATCCACCTGGGCAATGGGCAAAAGCTGCACTAAACAAGCTACATCGAATGGATTAGACTCAACGAGTGAGGAGGGTGATCCACATGTAGAACGTACTGGTACACTTATAGCAGGAGAGTTGAAAAGTTACAGAAAGCGGCGCTTGTATTTTAATTCAAAAAGGTGGCGAATGAACACAACAAAAATACAGGCCAAAACAAAAAATAAATAAATCTTTAGATACGTAAAAAAACACGAACAACCCCCCCGTCGTTTGTTAAGGTCACGCAACAAGAAAAAAATCTAGAGCAGATAAACGTCACATACGAGCAAAGGGTCGACCTCGTTATTTCAGTTTCTCGAAATCATTGTGCGATATAATTTTCTGCAGTATACTACGTTTCCTGTTTTGCCTTCATTTTGATCTATGATGAATAACAGAAATGTCTTTATTTTGACAACTAGTAAAAATTACTGTACAACTTTAATAATACTGATGAAAAGATGAAGCATGATTTAATGTCTATAACAGCTTCTTAGAGGGATGAGGAGAGATTTGTTTAGGGTCCATAACATTTCAAGTCATTCTTATTGTGTAAATTAATATGAATGGTATTAAGACCTGGACATATTACCTTTCTTTTAAATTTTATTTTATTAATCAATTATTATGTCAGTATTATTTACTGGATGGATGTTAACCTATAAATGTTCTGTCTAGAACATAAATACACTAATAATATTACGGAAATACTAATAGAACTTATCTTACAACAATTTCTTTTCCATATGGAAGCTTCCATGTTTGTACAAACAGAGAGAGATTTTGCATTTTTGACAAGTGAGGGATGCTACTTATTATTTAGACAAATAAAAGCAATAGACCATTGTTGCTTTCAGCAGCTTGCCTCCTTCCTCGCAGCTGCACAAGGAAAGAGGCTGCCAGCTGAGCCGAGTAAAATCCTCCGACCAAGTTGAATCCTCGGCTAAGCCGAGTTGAATCCTCCGGGACAAGTGGAATCCTCGGATGAGCAGAGTTGAATCGACAGCCGTGACGAGATGAATCCTCCGAGAGGCTACAGACACCATAGCCTCCTTCCCTGTGTGGCTGCAAGGAAGGAGTCTTGCAGGCAAGCCGAGTTGAATCCTCCGGGTTACAGCTGATAGGATGGCCTGCAGCGCCATGGATGTTATCTCTCATCACATACTTCCATATTTAAACTTGCCAGTTGAAATGTATGAGTGCATTCACACCAACAAGTACGACTAAAATGTAGTATACTACATAAAAGGGCCGCAAGGTTGAGTGTAATACGCTCGACGTTTCTCATCCTTAATCATTGGTCTTGGTTGTGTAGCAGAAGGAGATGGACTAACAAAACAAAACAGAATCTGGACCTTTCAATCTTGTGAAAATGGCATTATAGGAGGTGTCTGTTTGACAGAGAACAGTGCAACATATAAAAGTACTCTGTTTCCATTTGTGATTACGATAACTTTACCTCTTAAGTGCACTATTACTGCTAAGTTATCTCATTTTAATTTATTTGCCAATACGATCAGGATCTGTGTGTATGCATCTTCTGGCTTGACGTTTATCCACCCAATCAAATGTGTCTTTGTGACGACATTGACGACTGCATGATGACTACATACAATGAGCTAGGAAGAGGAAGATGGGGCTCGCTTTTAAAGTCACTTTTTTAAAATGACACTTACAGCAGAATTTAAGAACTTATTCATATTTATCTTACTAAAAAAATAGGAATAAGCTCATAAATATTGCTGTAAATGTGATATAAAAATGGACTACTACTGCAGCAGGCTGTTTGTAAAAAAGATTAACAAGAAAAAAAGAACACATAATGTTATAGCTTTCGAAGAGTTACAGAGTATATAAAATGGTATTTCTGATTGAAATACCAAGTGCTATCTACTTTATTTTACCACTTTTTTCCAACTGATGTGATACAATAGTATAGTATACGCCTAGAATAATATTCCTCTAATTATTTCAAGCTTCTGTTGTGATAATCCAAAATCTCCCATCTGCTAACATTGAGACCTTCTGTGGTAACGTTGTAGACAGTGAAGCATTTATGATAATTATTCTTTTAGGGCAGTGCTGCCACTGACAGCAAGAAGGTTCTGGGATAAAATCCAGTTTGCACCTTCTCCCCATGCTGCATAGGTTCCCTCCAGGTACACAATATTGGTACATACACTGGAACTCTCCAACCATTCATTCATCCACTTATTACACACCACGTCTCTATCCGCTGACAGGACTATCTTACCTCGTATTGGATTTTTGGAGATTTTACTCTTGATATTTATCTGTAATTTAAGCCTCTGTTTAAATGTATTTTTTTATATACATATATATATTTATATGTGTTGATTTTTTCACCTTATTACATAGTGAGTATGTCTTACTTTCATTGCCGGTGCTACTTTTTCTAAATTTCTTGGAGCTGTAAAAACTGAATTTTCCATTCTGGCGATTAATAAAGTTTATTATCTATTTCCCAAAGTATCCTGATATGGGTTTGATGTCAGGTTAAAAAAGCGTTACCTTGAAGATGTCTTTCTTCCAAACAGGGGTTTGAACATGAAAATGGTCGAAATAGAACCATTTAGGGTTTTTCATGAGCAAATATTTCTTGGAAGAACCCTTCAGGAAGAGTGAAAAATATGCTAAAAGTAATGCGCATTATTGTTGGCATTAAAAAATAATGCGCATTTCTTTTAGCATATTTTTTAATGCTAACTATACTTTAGCTAGCAAGGTGACTCTCAGACAACCCACAATTTTTTTTATATTAATTAATAAATTACACATCAGAATGGATTTTCAATACTCGAGTATATCAGAATATCATAAACAATGTAGGAATAAATTGAAGTATATATATAAATTATTTTTAAATAAAAAATATTTCATTTTTTATTTTTTATTTATGACTCACGCTACCTGGCGGGGTACCTCCTGCGTCCAGGGTCTCCGGCACTGACATGTTCCCGGTGGAGCAGAAAACCTGCTGTTACCGAGCCACCGACAACTGACAGGAGCCTGATGTTCCGTTTGGAGGACAAGATTCTTGAGAAGCTGCTCGCCATCTTTCTAAAAACGTCTTACTACAACACGGAGGTGAGGGAAGGAGGTTTGGACCGTACCGTCGACAGTGAGGAGCGTCTGATGGAATGATGGGAGGCAAAACGGTTTATCCCTTGTGAAGTCGAAAAAGTAGCAGGACAAGCAACACGAGACCGGAAATTTAGGTTTGTTTCAAAATAAAAGCTAAAACTTTGTCATCTTTGCCCGCTGACTGTTTACAACTGGTGCCCAATAATTAGAGGAAACCAGGAGTTTGTAACCAAAAACTAAAAAAGAAGTTTTAATGTGTGAATTTGAAGCATCTGTATGAATCCTCAAGGCATCTAGTAGAACAAATATTATTAATAATAATTCATAATTCTTACTCCTTATTATCACTCTGTTTTATACAGCACACACATACAGGATAACAATGTGAAATTATTTCTCTGTATTTCAACCACCCTTTAAAGCACCCAGGGAGCAAATTGGGGTTCAGTCTGTTGTGGTGAAAAAACAGTTGAGTCGTAAGGCAAACCTCTCTATTTACCGATCCATCCACGTTCCAACCCTCTCCTATGGTCATGAGCTCTGGGTAGAGATCCAAAGAATGAGGTCAAAGACAAGAGGCTGAAGTGAGCTTCCTTTGTAGGGGGGCTGGACTCAACCTTAGAGATAAACTAAGGTGCTCAGAGATTGAGCTCATATAGCTTTCTGAATTGCCATTTTTTCTTATCAGATCTTTTTGAGTTTTGCAAGAAAACGTTTTGCAAATTGTCGCTAAAATACATTACAGGGACAAATAAGCTTTGGTGGTGGGATATGTTCCACTGAATGTCCCTCATTTAAGAAAATAATTCCCTTCTGATTTTCCCTTCATCTAAAATTCACTGAAGACGATAGAGATTTTATTGTGAAATGCTTACAGGAAATTATCTTATCATTAGAGCTACCTTGACAGTGGTGGAGGAGAACGTGGACTGAATGTTGAAGGGCATTAAATGTGCAGCACTGCAAGGTTTCACATCACCTCGAGCAGCAGCACCAGGATGCTCTGCTATCCCAAAACAAACAATATGGAGTAATTCAAACAGAGGAAGAGATTCACAATGAAATCAGGAGGTTAATCCAGTCCTTCATCATAGAAACGGATGCATCATGGCTGATTTTATGAGGTCCCATTGTGACATGACAGAAAAAGACACACAATTATGTTCACTCTGATCTTTATGGCATGGTAAATCTCCCCTTCTCTGCGGATCTGGTTTGGCATCAAACATTAGTTTAGAGTGGTACATTTCAGCATTGATGAAAAAAAAAGCAAGGCAAATGTGCTTTACAAGCTCATCAATGCTGAAAGAAAAATAGAAGTCAGTAATCATGTCTACATACTCCAGACAAGTACAGCAGCTTAACTAAACAGAGGCCATACTGTTTTAAATTTAGTCCTTGAGATTCTTGCTGTGCAGAAATAATCAGTAATCTGTGGATTAAGAGGAAATAGTGGGCCGTCGCCGATCAAAGTTCACACTGTATTTGTGCATGACATTGATGGGAACAAATAATGTTGTGCTGCCCTGCTGGACTTCAACCATCTGTAAGATATAAGAAAAATTAAAGAAGCTGGAAACTGTGCTGCACTAAACCTAGTCAAATGCTTTATTGTTTAATCACACTGAATCACAGTAAATGGTTTTACCACCATCCTAGCGGCACTGTTTATTCTGGCATTTGTTTGCATTGAGAAGTGTTTGAGATCAGCTGTGGGAATCAAACCAATCAACACCATGATTCCAATGGAGTCAAACTTGCCTATATATCCTGATCTTAGACCGTCAGGATATATAGGCAGAACCAGGCTCATGAAATGTCGCCCCATATAGCCTTTCATATTGGCACATTTCTGCAAACCGATGGTACAAACCTCTACCAAGGGCTAAAACCTACCACGGATCCTTCTTTGTTTCTTCATCGCTCTTCTTCTTCATGTGTTCAGCACATTTTTTTTATTCTCTGCTCCACACTCCTAGACATTGAGCGGGCCATTATCTTAAACAGGCATTTTTGCATCATGTCCTTCTCCCCACCGCATAAATTATCAAAGGAAGAAGGCATAACAATACCCTTTTTTGTGGCAAAAAAGGGTAACTACACAATATTAGGGGATTTTATGCCTATGGCTGTTCAGTGTATTTAAATTTTCTATGTTTTACATTCATGTGTATCCGTCTTATTTGTTATTATTTCTTAAATAAATGATGACATTTGATGGAGCTCACTCCAAACACAATTTTTGACCGACTTTGTTGAAGGCATATTTTATAATTAAAGGAGTTTAGGGAAGTCGGTGCTTATAACGATAGAAGACAAAAATCCTTAAAAAGCAAAAATGACCACTGCATTCCTTAGTACAGTACTAGTATTAGTTATTTGTATACAGGGTTTTTTTAAGCTCTGGAAATGAAGCATGATAGCATCAGGATCCTATTCCAATATGCCTTCTCCACACTTCCTACGTTCCAGGGTTTATGGACCAGCTCAGTTGGCTATAGCAACAAAAGAGATACATGCCGTGATAATTAAAACACTATACCACAACTTAACTTTATTGTTGTTTGGAAGTGGGTGGGTCAGTGAGGGAGATTAGGGATGAGTGGAGACCTTGTGTGAGAGTCCAGCACATAATATGAACCTATAAGAATATAAAAAATAATAATAGTAATACAAGAACTTAGCATTCCAACAGTAGATTACGTAAACATAAAACTAAGATCCAAAGAAGATAAATATAATTCAGCAGTCATTCATATTATCTTTTCTCATACTGCTGAGTATCTTCGGCAGTGGTTCTAAAACTGTTTTTTTTTTAATACCAGAAAATTCCAATAACTGAATGCAAAAACAAATGTTCAGATGAACCAAAGTCTAATCAGATACCATTCAGGATGAAAGAATTTGGGCCATATCAGCGGCTACTAAAATGGGCTGTAGTCCTCCTGGGTGCAACAAATATTGCTCAATACTTCTTAAGAAAGCAGATGACGTTTTATACTTTTACATTCCCTGACCTTTGAACTGGCAGGAGATTACAGGAGGAACATTTTAAACTTTCACTCTATTTCCTGGTGAGTGAGCTGTATTATAAAATGTGTGTTCAAAGATAATATGTGCTGTTCATTAAGATTTATCATGGTTTTCTCATCTTAACCTATTCAAAGCACATAAACCTGATAAATCAAGGATTCAGTCAGATTAAAAAAAACTCAACAGTTAAGCATCAGGAGTTAAATTCAGAAAACTGACATTTATTTACATAAAACTTTGGCGCATGGGATATTTACAATAAGATTCCATCATTCAGGCTTCCCCTTTACTTTAGGGAGAGTTAATGACAAGAACGAACAAACAAATAAATTAACATAGAGTATTTATATCCCTTAAATTTAGGCTTTACAATGATTGTGAAATTTATGACTGCAATCCTGAAAAACAATGATATCAACATCTAGCAGGAAATATGGTAGCATTTGAAAGATAAAATCAATGACAGGAACAGTAACACCAATTTCAAACACTGCATAGCTCTTGGAGATAAAACAGCAATAATCCTAAATCTTTAAAAGTCCTGATTGAAACCAAAGACAAAGGTTATAAGAGAAAATGTTGAGGTCAGTGGCGTCACTGGAGGCAACTGAAAAGGACATTCATTCATCTGAAAAGGCCTTCAAGTGGTATTTTGAAAGACGGCTTTCAGGTCTGCCATCAAAAGCACTTCTGAAAATAAAAGGCTCAACAGCTTCACAGTAAAACAGTAGGGACAATCTCATGGCTGCATTCAGGATTCAAGGAAGGAGTTTCTTCCTGCTGTAGGTCCTCCCTGGGCTTGAGCGTCTGGACGGCAGGCTAAAGGGTGAGCGTTTCACACAATCGTCTTCCACCCTCGCTGATGCAGCTTCATCTGCATCGTTTAAAGGAAAAGTAATGACTGGGCTCGAATAGACATACTGAGCAAAATACGGCTTAAATGTCTGTGGACAGTCAAACATAAGAACACATTGTAACTATGGCAGTAACTAAATGAGCGTTTTCATAATGGGTTAATCCGTCTGATACTTTCTAAATCAATCACTACGTAAGATCAGAAAATAGCAGTGGTGCTCTATCTATCTATCTATCTATCTATTTATATCTATACATTTTGCTTCACATTTCCTAAAAACATCTAATTTACAAAAAGAATACAAAAACAAATCTGGCATGTTCAAATTCAGGTATACTTCATTATCGATGGAAGGCTGTGGCTCACACTTCAAGAAAAAACCTTAGTAGTTCTGTAGATCTTACCCATTACATTTGCTCTTCTATTACTAGCAGGACCCGTTTTGCCTTCGAACAACAACGGAGAGCGGGTGAGGGCCAAAATTCCACTTGCGGTTACAGGCATCCTTATATTTGAGCTGGGAGGAGTCGCCGCTGTCAAATGTAGAAAAGAGCAGAGACAGGATTATGATTTTAATCTTTACCTTTGTTCAATCATTTTAGAAAATATATATAATCTCGAATACTATATTTAACGAACATTATCCATATCAACAAACATATATCAATATGTCACTTTCGCTGCCGTGGGTTTTCAGCTAAAGGTCCAAATTCCACAAAATTAAATTATTTAAAAGGAGACGTTCAATTTAATTCTAAGATTTACATTTTTGTACAAGCTCTTTGCCCTTTTATGATTACCCACTAAATATTTGGTAAGAATTGAGGGGCAATTTTAATGGCTTCACAGAACATAGAACTTAATGTTTTTATTGGGTTGCCTATAGCTTACATGACTTGATGTCTCCCTTTAGGGTCCCCCAGATCCCTTCTTCTTCCATTATCTGGGGCTCAGTACTGACAGCCCCCAGAGCCAGATTCTCCATCCAGTAAAAGTCTTCATTTGGAGGAGGAGGAGAAGCATCTGCTCCAACAGAAGGTGAATGTTTGGAAGCTAATATTTCAGCCTTGTAGGTCGAGGGCTCATCTGTATCCTCAACATCCTGCAATCTGCTGACTCCAAGCTCAGCTTCTTCCAACAATTCCATCAACAAAGGCTCCCCCTTCAGGCCACGGTCTTTGCCTCCAATCACTCCAACATGAGGTCTCTTCCGGCGAGGCCAGCTGTTGAAACTTTCTGGGGCCACCTTTCCAACACTCTGAGGGGAGGGAGTGAGGGGGATCAGCTCGGCAACGGCCACTGGAGACACTGTTCCCACAGGATGGCGAGTAGGGGTGTAGGCTTGGCAGATGTAAGTTTGGACGCTTCCACCTTTTCCAGGCGTGCTCTTGCGTGGGGTTGCGTGAGCACAAATAGATGGTGAGACACATCCAGGATCTCTGTGCTTAGAGAATAAAGCCAAGGGGCTCTCCAGCTGAGAAAATTTGGTGCTAACTAATGGACCCGGACCTCCTGAGGCGAGATCACTGACACTCGTTGAATCTGTGCGTTTGATTTTGAGCTTGGGAAGTCCCGATGTTTGCATCTCCATTTCAACTTGGTAACTCAGAGGGTTTGGAGTACCGATGTGTTTTTGTTGGCGGCGTCTTGATAGGCCTCTAGGGGTTGAAAATAGAGGGGATTCATTTCCATATCCCAAACGGGCAGCAGCCTCCCTTTGCTGGCGATCAGGTGTCTGCCGGAAGCCGTAACTCCGGCCAGGCGTACATTGAGGTGGCCCACGTGGTTTAGGGGAGACGGCATGTGACAAAAAGTCCTCATTGGTCTGTGAGGGCTTACGTGAAAAGCTAATGTTCATCTTGAGACCTCCATTAAACTGAGTCTTTACAACTGCTGCATCCACAATGTCTATACTATCGTCTGTGGATTCAGAATTGAATTGTGAAGAATCCAAGTGCTGTGAATCTGTATGGGAACTAGAATCAGTTTCAGAGCTTTGGGACGGTTCAGCCTGCACCTCTTCTTTTGAATTTGACAGCGTGTCTTTTTTCACCGGGTCACAGTTTTCAGCAGCTTCTGTGTTTATTTTGAAGGTCACATTCTCACCTGCATCTGGGAACTGGGATCCTAGATTACGTTTTGTGGGTATTACACCGTGACCGGACCTACTTCTTGCCGGGGACTTTGCAGGAGACTTTAAAATTACATCTGAACCTTCTGAAAGAGCTGTACTTTCGACTGGTGTAACTTCTGGCTTATATAGAGATGACATGTTGGGACTTTTGCCTGGAGTTCTTCCGGAGCGAGTAATCATTTTGTGATAGGGACTAGGGGTCCTGGTTAGAGTTCTGGTGTCAGGCATAGGAGAGAGATGAACAAGAGGTGGTGTGGACTGTGGAGGAGGTGTTCCCAGCAGACCGACAGGATGTACTTTGTCAGGTGTTTTCATCCTGTTATTAAGTTTTTCAGAGGACCTCGGACTATTTACATTTTCCGAAACTCTTACTAAGCTTACGTAACAAGTCTTTTCAGGGGTCTTGAAAATATCTCTTCTAGTGTTTGTGTTTCTGTCAGGACTGCAAAATGTGTTGGACGTTGTCAAAAGTCTTGGAGACGTGTGGGATGCAACGCTAGGAGACACTGGAACTTTGAATGTATCGCTTTTCTCTGCCACTCTAAGTTTCTGAGGGGACGGAGACCATGTGACGCTTTTCTTTGGAGTCCTGGCAATTGGGCTGTTGAGCAGCTGTACTCTAGAAGATGAGAAACATTCGACCAAGGCCTTGACAGGAGTCTTGAGAATACCCTTCAGTGGGCTCCTCACAGGGCTTTGCTTAGTAGGGGTCTCTACCACCAGCGTCTTTCTGGATGGAGTTCTAAAAGGACCACCTCTCAGACACATGGCAAACTCCTCACAAGAGCTGCCAGCTACTGGGCTCTCTGTAACAGAGAAAACATGTGTTCTTGATGAAGATATGGTTTTAGGGGTCTCCGGGGTTTGAGGAGTCTTTAAGGTCTTCGGTGTTGTGATTCCATGGTTGGCCCGCCAACTTCTGCCGGGTGACTTTGTTGGAGTTTTATTCGGACTCTAAACCAAACACACATGAAAATGATTAATAAATTTGAAATAACTAATTTTGGCCACTTGGGGGCAGCAGAGATATGTTAATGTTTGGATATTTTAAAGTTGTGTTTGGATATGTGGTGTTCTTGACTTTTCATGTGAAGTGATTGGCTGAACATATGAGTCAATACGGCACTGTCAAGCGACTTTTCTGAAAACCTGTATGAACCAGGTGTAACTTTCAGTTTGTAACAGTACCCTTTAAAAGATGGAATGGTGATAAGTGTCTAACTCTAATATGAATGTATCTGTCCCCTGAAATGGCAAAGAACTGGCTTGTGGAGGAGGTGATGGGAACACCTCCTCCACAAGCCAGTACACGGATATGTTTTGCGAGTCATCTGCATCACGTACGACAAGAAAAGCCTTGAATTTCAATCAGGATCCATAAACTATCTTATCCATCACTTATTTGTATGTCAAAAACGTATGGGCGGTGGGGGAATTAGTATCGATGCATGTGATGGATTTGATAAATCATATTAAATAGACAACTTACTTCAAAGACACTACAGTCTGCGGACAGTCGTGACCTGGTGACACGAGTTGCATCAGACTCCTCAGACAGGCGACTGGGGGAATCTGCAGCCCCGAAAAGAAGACGCATGGGAGATCGAACTGCTTTCACCATTACCCCACTGATTTTGCCATCGCTTAGAGTCAGCTGGGATGAAGAGAGGGCCTTCTCTAGGTTACGTGAGCGAGGTTGAGAGCTTGAGTAGAAAGTGTGTCTTCTGGCGAGGTTCTTTATCCTTGGGCTCCTTCTTAAGTCTGAGGGGAAACCAAAGCACAGCATGATTGAGCGCCATTGTCAAAATGGCCATGGTAACAAAAAATATGAAATTATTTATAATTATAATACCAATGCTAGATGTCAGACAAACAAAAAGCACCTAAAATGTTTGTGCGTAATATTCTATTTTTGAATAAAAACAATGATTAAGTTTAATGTCATTACCAAGATTACATTTCTAATTATTGCATTTTGAAGCAGGTTAGATTTTGTTTCTGTGAATTCCAATCATAAAAATGAATTTGTGTATGTTTTTCAATATAAACTACAAAGTATCTACAAATATGTATTGTGCGAAAAGATGAGATGGATTTTATCAGTAAAATACCGTCGGCAGGTTTCACTGGCGACTCTTCAACAATGCACTCCTCAGTTGGCACAGATCTCCTGAAAAGAATTGTTACAAAAACACAATGATTATCTTTTTCATTTAAAAATATGGAGATTAACCTTCAGGTTATTACTGGTCCATACAATAAAATATAATTATTGATGCAAAAGTGAAAGGCCTCTTGAAATCCAAATAAGTGATACCGGTTTAAACATACCTGCCCATTTTCTGCCGGTGCAGCAGGCGACTGGACACTTGCTTGTGGAGCGGTGTTTCACACACTTTCTTTGTTAGAAGTTTGTGCCCCTCTGAAAAATAATAATTACTTTGAGATAAATCGCCTAAAATACCCACTAACTACAAATGCCTGCATAGTGTCACATATCACAGGAACTAAGCGCTTTTCAATGTATTGAAATGACAATCTTGCAATGAATGAGTTGAGTTCAAACTCAGTTCAAAAAGCTGAGTTTGAAAAGAGGGCAGCTTTTTGAACAGCAGTTCAAAAAGCTGCCCTCTTCTGTAGATATCCATGAATCCATTTACCTTCAGGTTCATGAGACCTCCTTCGTTTCAGTCCTTCCACTGCAGAAACAGACCGGCTTCTTGGCAACTTGGCTTTCTTTGAGGGTGAAACAATCTCTTGATTGAACAGGTTTCTTCTCACCTTTGTCACCTCTGGGAACAACCAGAACATAGTCTGTATTTAGGACTTCCTTGTCCACATGATGCTGTCTATGACTGAATAAGACATTGTTCTAAAAACTATTATAAAGGTGTCAATGCTTTGTACTTGTAAAACACACTGCTTTACTTGACTTCAGTCGATCACCGTGAGTTGCCACATACTAAGACTCGTTTTGCCATAACTGCGAAAGACTATAACATACTGTACAAACAAAGCGGAGAGTGGATCTTTAAAAAGAAGATGAAGAGTTAATCATTAATGTCCTTTACACCATTTTAACCATATTAATTCAAGTTGTCAACAATCACTACTCTTAATTTAAGGGCAAATTAGACTCTTTCTACAGCCACAATTAAACCATCTGGATTCTTAACTCCAAAGGCAAATTAGGAGTAAAAATGAAGATACCTTGTGCTTCTTGTTTCTTAGGTTGTGGATCTGCAACAGGTTTCTCCAAAGCAGCACAGGTCTTTGATTTGGACTGATGAAACACACAATAACACAGGTTAAGTAATCTGGATTAAACAGCTGAACTAACTGTGATGGGTTTGGGCAATTATTATCTCAGGCCTCTTCGCCGAGTGATAGTGTCAACCAAAGACAGAGAAATAAAGTAAAAGTTTGACAAATGAAATCGTTAAAAAACAAAACAACTGATTATTATATAGATAAAAGTTAATCAGGGTTCCACAAAAATCCACTAGAGGTATGGGGAAACCTTGTAAATTTATGTCTACAATGTGGACAGACGATCATTCTGGCAGCTAAATTGTAAGTTACTAATATATTATCTTTCAATTATGTTCTGGTAATCTTACGGCTCTTGTAGTTTTTTTGGGTATCTCTATTTGGCGAAGACTCTGTGATGATTCAGTCATACTTCGATGACGAGTCAGCATCCCGCTCCTGAAAAACAAAAAAAAACAACAACTGTAATTCTATTAAAAGACCATAAACATGTTCACTCAAAAGTCTCTTCTTAACCATAAGATCTCATGTTTTCTTCTGATTCAAGGCTTGTTCTTAAATGAGATAACAGCGACCCGAGAGCATCAAAACCCAACAGGAAACACTTCCAAAATAGCCTCTACACAACAGCATTCAGGCAGCTCGCACAGGACATTCAGCCTTCTTTAGTTTGGAGAAGGTTTTAATATTTTTTCAACTTATCTTTTCATCTTGACTTATATTCTCCTTTTTATCATACTGTGGGGTATTTCTAATGAATGTTGGTGTAATTATTATGAATGTTGTGTTATCCTGACTGGGTGACCCGCACAGGAATTCCAACGCCCTGAACATGTACATGAACAAATGGACAGTAAAGTACTTGACTGGACAATATCCCACAAACAGTATCATCTTTGACGAATAGCCTCCAATCACCTCCTCTTTTTGGCGGAGCGATTTCTTAGGTCCTGCAGGCAATCGTTGCCGTCAGAGACCATGCTTTGCGTGGAGAGGAGAGGTGAGGAGGCTGATGTAGAAACGCTGTCCTTGGCAAACGAATCATCGCTGAAGAAGTCAGAAGGTAAAACGGCTACCAAAGCCTCAGGGAGCTGATTGCCCAGACTGTGGTAGATATCTGCAAGCACTCTGGGTATGATAGTTAGGAACCTGTCATGACACAGAAAGGCCACTGTTAGATTTCAACAATCACCAATAGAAATAAAAGGAATGGACTTATTTAAAATCAGCATGTTATTATAATTCAATCAGAATGCTGGGATAAAAAATGTGTTTTCAATTTCACTTTTAATTAAAATAGCAATCAAAAAAGCAAGTGTTTAAGTGAAACATCAATTCTACATCATGATTTATATATATATATATAAAAAAGCCTGTTGAGCCGTGTCATCAATAACTATTACTCCTGTATTGTCTTGTAGTTTGGTTTTACATTAGATTTTTTACAGAAAATAATGTAGATATTTTGGGAAGAAAAGTCATCATTTAATGATTTTTGATTTTTCCTTTTTGTCAGGGGAATACAAGACTATCCCACTCCTCCGGCCTAAGACACTTACCCTGGGAGAACCTCGTCTTGAAGGAACCGCGTTAGACAAACTGGATCTTTTGTTAGGGAGATTATTCTGAGCATTTCAGCCACCTGAAGTAATCAGATATATTGTTATTATTTGGTAATCAACATGCAATTCATTAAATAGTGCCATATTTCATTCTGATGATTGTCACACTTCGCTCGATTTACCGTCAGTCTAAAAGGAGAAGCAATAGGAACAAGTCTGTTTAATCAGCATTGTTGCAGTTACTATTCGGTTTTTCTCTATTACACTATAAGATTAAGGCACCAAGGCCTCAGTAAGGAGCATCTTACCTCTTCTGCCATCTCATCAACATCTTGTGATTCGGAATGTGCCGAAGATAAAAGTCTGCACAACTCCAGTCTCAGCAAAACCTGAAGCTGGCACCTAGAGGAGACAAACAGTGTTCCTGAAACAAGCATGTAACAAACTTCAATTGTTTAACAACTATGAGACATATTGTATAATCACAGTCAACTGTTTAAGAGGCTGGTTATTAAGCATTATGTTACATATAAGACTGTTTCTAAAAACAAAATTACAAAGCAAAGGTGCACTCACTCTCGGATTTTGCCATCAACATCAGCAGCTGTGCCATAATGCTGCCTGACGGATTTGCTGGTCTTGAGAAGGTGCTCCTGGACGAGCCGGGAGATCTTTACCTGAATAGAAAACGATATGTAAATACAAATTAACCGTAGACTTAACTGCCTTAATGATATAATTATTCTAAGAAGAAATTATTTAGCATTTTATATGAACATCTTGTTTATAATTTTTCTTTCATGTTTACATGTAAGTCTTGATTAAATTTCATTTTTGCAATCTACCAAAATCTACCAATCAACGCAAATTTTATGAGCAATTGTGCGGCACAACCATGTATTAAATCATCCATCAGCTAATAAGGAACACAATCTGCAGCAAACATGACACTGTGTCACTTTATATCATCAAAATACATTTAAAGCTACAACTGCACCCACATCCGTGTCTGATTCTGCCATGAGGAAGGTTTTCACAGCAAACATTAGCTGCTGGGCGTCAGTGAGGAGAGACGAGTCTTTCTCTAACACAGCCTTCTCGTAGCTGGACTTCAGATGGGACAGCAGCTCTGCCTCACTGCTGAAATCTGCAAGAAGGAACATCACTTCATTTGTTACGACAGCTACATAAGACTTTGGCGTGTTGGGAAATAGATTTAATCACATTCTAGCAGAGAAGTACTATTCACTACTGGCAAGTTGCCCCAGCAGACTTACTGTAATTTGCCCCTTCAGGTTTGATTCTGCCACATGAACGTGTCCTCCCCTGTCTTTCTTGTCCCCTGCCCTCAACCCCCAGCTGCTCAGCCTCGGTCTGGTTCTTTTGGGCTTTGACATTCAGCCGCGCCACATTCAACATTTGCAAGGAGCGGCTCATGGTTTTCATCTTCTCTTTCACCGGAGTGCGCTGGGCGCCACCTGTAGATCAATGATGAGAGAAACATTTTATGCCGCTATCACTTACAGCTATTGTGATTGATACATCTCATCATGGTGGGACACAATTAAAAAAAGAGCAAAAGCATGATTAAAAAGATTCAGCTTATAAAAATCCACATATTTTACAACCACCACAGAAAATGTTGAAAAGTAATTAAAACAAATATCGATTTGACATTCTCACGTTTCTTGCCCCTCTTGTCATCAGCAACCTGGGATGTTTGATACAATTCGGCCAGGCCAGTGATCATCTCATGCTGAAGAACAGATGACTCTTCTTCCTCTCTCTGCTCTGTCACTGCATGCAGCAACCTGACCCAAAAAATTCAGCAAAACACCAAGATCGTTTGCTGCATTTTTCTGCCACGATTGAGATATATTTTTGACTCATAAATTTTCTTACCTCATTGACTCCATTAAGTAGGAACTCACTCCTGCCTGGTCTGACTGAGGGAACCAATTCTCCAATAGACCTTTGTTCACTGGGCAATGGCTGACTTCCTGCTGAGCCCACTCAGGTTCTTGATCCTTCGGCTGGTCTGAAGAACAACATCATCAGCAATAATCAGCTAACAATAAAACACAACATACATCCAAAATAAACGTATACTGCTTCCACTGGACACGTTTAAATCTTCACTGAGTCAAATATCTGCAATTTGACTGATACATCAATTAGAAACATAAAAATTTTGTATGTATATGAAAAAAGAGATATAAAAGATTACACTATCGTGTGAAGGTTAATCAAATGTAACCAGGGGATCTCAAGTATGATTAGTATTGTCTATGATTAGACAATGATTAGTATAAGTTGTAAATGGCCTATACTTATATAGTGCTTTTGTAGTCTGCTCGACCACTCAAAGCGCTTCAACACGAGTCAGCATTCACCCGTTCAGACAGACATTCATACAGTGATGATAGAGGCTTGTATGCAAAGTGTCACATGCTCATCAGGAGCCGTAATCATTCACGCCATCATTCACAAAACAATGGAACAGCCATTTGAAGCAACTTAGGGTTCAGTATCTTACTCAAGAACACTTCGACATGTGGACCGCAGTGGCCAGGGATTGGACCACCGACCTTCAGATAAATGGACAACAACTCTACCAACTGAGCCACCCGTCGTCCCACAATAACACAACAATGTATAATACCTTCAAACATTAACGGCTGAAACAAACCACAAAACTTTTGGGAACATATACTTCTATGTTTGACAGACATTATGTGTTTAATAAAAGCTTTCAATGTTTTGAATATTAATGTTCTCCCCTCACCATTTATAATGTCACCATCTTCCTCCATGATGTTATATACTACTCCCAGAACACTGCTCACAACATCTGGCAGTTCAGCAGAGTTTTCTGTTGTAGCCGGGGCAACAAGTTCTTTTGTGAGGAATTGATCATGCAGAGTGATTTGAGGTTTGAGAATGGTAAGCATTGCTGTAGAGTGTGACAAGGGGGAAAGCACAGCTGTGCACACCAGGCCGCTGTCATTTACTTCAGAAAGCTGGGGAAAGGAGCAAAAGACATAAAAGGTAAATCAGTTAACAACAGGATATCTTTTGTGAATCCTGCAGCTTTCCACTAGGATATTTTCATTCAAAATTTTCACTCCAAATCTCTCTCAAAAAAAATCCTTATTTCTGTGTTGTCTATACAGTACCGTTTAGGAAATCACTGAATTATGTCGTAGACAGTCGATTTTCTTTCATTCTCGCTTTTATTTTTTAACTTTTTAAAAAAATTTCTTTATGTTTTCATGACTGTTTTAATTCTGTCTACATGTTCTTCGAAACTGTCTCAATGTTCTTCTTTGTTTGTGTAACACACTTTGAATTTCCCTGTTGCTCATATAAGTGCTATATAAATAAAAGTGCCTTGTGTGGACATCTGCAGCACAATGGGATAAGGTCACCGCTCAATGCAATATTTAACTGGCTGAAAAAATATACTGGCTGGCATTTAACTGGCTACTCTGAAATAATAACAGGTGCACAAAGAACGCATAGGACAGACAATCTGCAACCACAACACAGATGTGAACTGTAGCAGATAAATAAAAAGCAGGTTCATTTTAAATGGAAAATTCAAAAGAGCCAAAACAAATTTGCCTCACCAGGTGCAGAGCATGAGCAGACAGCTCCATCAGGAGATGCTGGAAGGCAACTTCTCCCTGGGTACTGCTGTTCGTGGCCTGAAGCACCCATATCTCTGTAGAGGTCTGTGTCAGAGAAGATTCATCCCAATCATGCAGCACTCCTTTCAGACACACTTCCACAGACTCTGAGAGAAGCTTCTGTCTGCGAGAAACTGGCTCAACCAGAATGTCACAGCTTAGTGTCAAATCACCTGGTTGGGGAAATAATTACACAACACACAAAAAACAGGTGATTTTTTAGCTTCATGCTGAAGTGCTTGATTTTCCATTCCCTGTCAGTTATGTAGCTCATTATTTCCACAAGTTGCCCTTTGTTTATGTTTGGATTTAAATATCACTGCTTTCTCTTGACATAGAACATCATAGTGAAGTATCTTCCCACTGTTTTGTCATCACCCACATTGATGTTTATTTTGCACCCCCTGTTTCCAGGAGGCATTTAAATATTTGCAAACAAAATAAAATCCCAATACAATGCAGATATACAGCCTAATACTTTCAGGTTTTTTTCCACTAAAGATCAATTGTGTTTGAGTTATAACAAATGATGATTAGAGTGATCTTCAATGTTACCAACCTTGCTCCCACCTCAGAACACCACCTAGGACAGGAAAAGCGAGGCGATATTGCCTTTCAGAAGTTAGCAGGTATCCAATACTGGAGTTGAATGCAAAAGACTCTCGCGTACAGCAGAGATCCAGCAGTTCAACAACCGGGATCACTCTGCCATCCACCTGAGCCAAGATCTCAGACAGCTTGTCAAAACCGAGATGATCCTCGCACTGCATGATCTGCAAGATGACAACCGATAAAAGTTGTTTATGTCAGTGAAATAGTTAATTTGACTGTTCAGCCACTTGAGGAGGTAAGTGATCTGTAACTAATAACTTAATTAGATTTGTTTATTGCTCATACTTGTCAACTCTAACAGAATGCCCGCAAGTCCTATCGATTTCAAAAGTCCAATACAAATTCAACAATTGTCTACAGTGGCCGCATGCATTGTTAAAAGAATAAAAAGCATTTAATCTAAAGTCTGTTCGTTTTAGTGTGTTGCTCCCCCATTGGTAACCAAGGGTTGAATCTTTTAGCAGTCTTTTTTAAATTATTTTTTTTTGCTTGTTTTGGGTTTCAATGAACACTTTATAGCATACTTTATATTTTACTTAATGATTTTGGGAAAATTTTACAAGTGAGCCTTCGATGCAGTTGAGGTGCGTAATAGCTATTCTTAATTTCAGACGGGCTGGTTTGAAAGATGAGTGTGAGGTTAGTTTGGTGTAATTAAGTATAAATGACGGCTTGAAAACATCAACAAACTATTAATATACTCTGAAAATGATGCTTGTCCAGTGCCAGCAACAGGAGCCGGATGTTTACTTTTTAGAGCTGAGTTACAGTTGAGTTGTAAGGATGAGTGAAAAATAAAGGCAATTCCCAAAATTCCCAGGTGCCACAATAAAGCGTATGTCATCAGAAAATCATTAGGGTCTATTGACCATGAGTCTACATGTCTCCAGAGCTTCATCCTCCTTCCCATGGTAATAAAAAAATAAGTAATTTTAACTGGTTTACATAATATCCGTGTCAAATAGTTTATAAGATCACATAATCAATTTCTAACATGCAGTCCAGTGAGAACAACAAATCACAAACTTTTCATAATACAAGTCTGTTTTCAGCTTCCTAATGAAGAAATAACTCATTTAGCTCAAGTAGCAGGACAATTTCTATAACCCTTAAACAACACAAACACATTATCTTTGAGGCAGAAAAATTGAAAATATCAGAAACATTAAAATTCAACCCATTCAGAGTTTCACTGGACAGGTGTTAGTAGTCAAGCAACTGTCAGACAATTGTAGTGGAGTAGATTTACAATATTATCCACTGAGAAGGGTTCTCACAGGCCAGCTGAGGGTGAAAATATTAGGTAGCATTAATTTGAAATAATAAAGTAAAGTAGAACTTCTTCAGATTCTTACTCAGGGGTGGTACTTGAGTATATGTATATAGTAACTGTCCACCACTGATATACAACAGCTTACTTGTCCTAAAGGCTTATGAACGATTAAAACATAGTTACATAAACTTATAGAATTGCATTAGCTGAGCTACCTAAATGAGTGAGACACATACATGCTAAATCTTCAAAACAATATTAATGATTTTGTTCTCAAATGTAATAACAGCTACTACTAGACAAAAGCAGGACATGGAAGGATCAATATTTATATTCAAATGAATGTTATTACCAGCTTATACTGTATATGGTGATCTTTTTCCCCCCAAAATCAATCAGCTCCTTTTGGTGCTGAATGATACTAGTCTCTATTGGTGTATTATACTCACAAGTTGATGTGATCTATTGTCAATCCAGTGCAGCAAAACCCTTTTCTGGACCAGCAAATCATGAAGACCCCTGGACATAAAGTGTTCTGTAGCATCTGTAGGAAGGTCATGGTTTTCCAAACAAAGATAGTCCATAAGTTGTGCACTGGAACGTGGACACTCTGAGACAATAAACACCAGATTTTTCCCATTGTTTGAAAACTCGTCCTCCTGTGAGAGACTTGGTGTCCCAGCACGGGTCGACTTCCTAGGCCTCAGGGAGAGTTTAGTCGGAGAGGTGATGTCGGGTCTGTCCCATTGGAAGTCCAGCAGGGTTTCTTTGAGAGCGCTTTGAACTGAAGCAGACTTACTGCACCGTTGTTTCTGTCGAGAAAGGCACGAGTTGTCCTTCACGCCAAACCTCGCATCAAACTCGATCTCAAAATCCTCAAAGGTTTTGTTGCGAAGTTCCTTGAAGTCTGATCCTCTTGATATGAGTCTGGCATTACGACCAGTCTTGGACTGAAGGAATTTATAACCCCAGCGCACTTTGTCAAATCCATGTTTACAGCTGAAATGCAGAAGAATTTGCAATATTCCTCGTTTCACAAAATTGTTCCTGGAATGCACTTCCTCACCCGAACCGTGTTCTCCATAATCCACATCAACAACAAAAACCAAGTTGTGTAAAGCCATACCGTCAAGTATAATATCCCCAAAGACAGAGATCCAGAGCTCTTAAAGTCTCAAAGATAATCCATTAAAAGACGTCAGCCATGATCATATGTATTCGAATCCACTGTCACTGGTTTAAAACGATTGCTCCTAAAGGTTGTTCATAGTTTGTGTGGTCCCACGGAGGCCATTCTCAGCTACCAACAGTTTATGCTTCTCCGCTAACCAGCTAGCATTAGCATGCTGTAGCGACTACGCTATTTAAATAAATCACAATTCAGCTTCAAATAAAAATGTCAAGATGATTTAGCACACGCTGTTATTTTGACCCTATTGCTTCTTTTAGAAATTAAACATGTTTTTAGTAAAAAAACAAAACAACTTTTTGAATATTCAATGAAACGCTATTTGAGAATGTAAACTGCTCCGTTTTCGCCATTTTTCCTCCAGCCGATAGTGCTCAACCGTTCGCGCTACTTGGTTGAAAGCCCGCCCCTTCAGTCTCATTCGTCAGATTCTAAAAAACTACAGGATGATTTGTCCAAAATGACACACAAGCTAGCCAGCAACTGTTCAGGATTTAGTGGAGCTTACTTCTTATTGGGCTATTGTACCTTTCATCAAATATATACTGACTGATACGCGACACAATAGGGCTACATGATTTGTTGGCACAGTTCACCAGTTGTCCTACCGTAGGCCAGTTTGATTGGTACTAACCACTGCAGACTGAACACCCCAAAAAAGATCTCATGTTTTAAGGATTCTCTGACCCAGTCCTTATCACTGATATCCTTATGCCATCTACTTTTTTCTTCATCCAAGACATTAACTTTGGGAAAAAAATGTTAGTGTCCCTAACATATCCCACCCACTTACAGATACCACTGCAACGAGCTAATCAATGTTATTCTAACTTCATATATTATTGGTTATAATTTTATGACTGATCAGTTTATCTAAACCCGTATATCTAGATAGACATAGTTCTTCAAATATATGTTTGAAGTAAGTAAACATGCCATACATTAGGCAAAAAAAAGAACAACATGAAGGATGATTGATTATTTACTCAAATGTATAAAGAATAGGATGTTGAATTGCATGGACGGGAACTTTAAATACAAGAGCCTTCAGCATGAAATCACATGAAACATTTAGAGACTGATTCTCTCTTGAATTAATCTCTAAGAATGATAAACACATTTTCTATCAATTCTTGAAACAAATTAATGAGTTGGCTTTCTTTCATTTGGTTTTATGCATGGTTTTATGCAAAATCTTGCTTCACTCACTTGCTTAAAAGTCTTAAGTAACTCATATTCTACTAAAATAATTTTGCTTATGTGCATACATAAGAATGCACATAACAAATCAAGAAAAAATAAAAATCATGAAATAATTCCTACTTTCTAAAGCTATTAAATAAATATTTGTCCCAAACATAACAAGGAGACTAACATAACAACCTGGATTACTTATATTGAAAACACTGGACTTTCAAAAAAAGGCATTTAGTGCCCACCGCTGGATCAGCTATGTGAAAATGAAGACAGAATAAACTTGAAGTGAGGCAACATTTCAACAAAGATTCTAATGTCCTTATGATTTCCCTTTATCTCAGATAATCTCTGTTCTGTGTTTACAAGAAAGAGACAAAATAAACATTGGGCAAATGATTCATTTTTCTTATGTGCCATGTTAAACAGTAGGAA
This sequence comes from Lophius piscatorius, assembly GCA_009660295.1. NCBI lineage: Eukaryota > Metazoa > Chordata > Actinopteri > Lophiiformes > Lophiidae > Lophius > Lophius piscatorius. The sequence goes on along the minus strand of VRLP01001828.1, from coordinate 81,598 downwards.
TGAAAGCGTGGCATCCTCAACCATACTGTTTCTCACTGCCTAAAATGGAAACATTCTCATTCAGCAATCTTGCTCTGAAGGTTTTCTCACTGTTTTTCCAGTGTTCCCATGAGAAAGGATACACTGAGTCTGCATACCAGATATGCAACTGTAATAAGGTCGCTACGTTTGTGCTACTGTTGGATTTCCATGTTGATCTCTTATTATTTCAGTCCCTCATAACATGTTTAAATACAGACTCGACTATGTATTTAAATCATACATTGTGAGATTTGTCAGTACTGGTATCCAATACATAACAATGAAGCCCACAACATTAAATGAAGAACCGTATTCAGCAATATTTACTCAAACAAAAATGTTTTCGTAAATTGTGTTGTATTATTGAAGTTTTTGATCAAATATATACGGCAAGTTTAGAGACTGATTCTAGTCTTTGTGTACATACACTATTATGTAGTGTACATACACAATACTGTGTGTACTGTTTGTATAACAGCGTATGTAAACTATTATATACATAATTTCTAGGATAAAACTGTACCTTTCTTCCTTGAGAAAACATAGAAGCAGACAACATTATGTTGCACTTAACATTTGTCTTTTTTTCAGATAATTTGCCAGACACTACAAATATTTTTTCTGCTTTTACTCAGGGCTGAATGCTGAACCAGAAAAAGAACAAATAAGGAATAGGAAACACTAGGAGAGGTAAAATGTGGGTCACCTCGTCTTTTGCATTGCACGCACCTCTTTTATTCAACACCAGGGGGAGATGAAGAGCTTTAAAAAAAAATAGTAAGCTTTGAAATAAAGTGATGGAAAAAAAAATCTTGCTGAATTTAAACTCTCTATCTCTCTGTGACCCACAAGTCCAGTCCAGAGTCATGAGACCAGGATGTAGGTCTATGTCATATATATTTTACTGCAGCATTAATTGCACATATATCTATCCTTGGGAACATCCTTCCTTCGTGGATATTCCTAGCAATTCTTTCATTTGTAAACCATTGTCAAAGGTTTTGCAGAGGGCAAGTCCCGATAACATTGGTGAAATACAATATTTCAGCTAATAACTATTTGATTTCTACGCAGCATCTTAAAATATATGTCCTACTTTACCCTTAAGTGACCCAATCAAGGCTCATTGATTGGGTGATTTGGTATCAAGATAACAATTTGTCTGATGTCTCAAGCTCTTGCTGTATCCGTCCTTCTCATTCAAACTGAGTCTAATATGTAAGAATTAGCAAAGCTGCCTTTAGATTTTTAATTTAGCCTGTATTTGTTTGCTTGTTTTTTACTCTGTGGATCTTTTTAAATTTAATTTCAAAATTTTCATTAGTCAGGTCATAGGTCATTTAGTAGTTCTTTGCATATGCACAGCTTGCACAGCAACCAGGCAAATAGGTATCATGCATCTACGGATATAAACTTTCAATTGTTTTTATCTATCTTTATTTTTAATTAACATTGCTGCTTTTTGGTCATGTTTTTATACAGTTATTATTCTATTTTTTATTAATGCTTTTATCTGCTTTTTACTTTGTAGCACTTTGAGATTTGATCCAAATGTAAAGTACGTTATAAATTCAATGTGTTATTATTATTATTATTATTATTATAAAACGTCAAAAGAGTAATCAAAATGCAATTAGGGTAAGTGTGTGGATGACACAAACAGTATAAACCCACGATGGCACAAACAGGTTGTTCAGCATAATGTTCTCCAGGCTGTGGGCGGAATCACTGAGCAGATTTCAAAATGTGCGGAGTGGACCCGTGACAAACTGTAAAAAAAAAGAAGTCTTATTTACACCACTGAAAAGAAGGTAATTAAATATTTTTCTAATCCAAACCCTGAAAATAAACCCCTTAGACCTGTTGGCTTTCCTATGTTTGGACTACAAACAAAGAAGAGTGACTGAGTTGTTTTGGGGACATTGTCTAATTGTTTTAGGGACATTATGTCATGTTTTACAGAAAATGCTTTACAAATTTGTACAATCTTGTTCACTTAAATAAGAAACACATAAAAAAAAAAAGTTAATATGTTGAACACAGAATCATAATAATAATAATAATTATTATTAATAATAATAAGGCTTTTATAATTGTCTTAACCCATGAGAAAACATTGTGACACGTGTCACAGAATGTTTGACTATTAAGGAAAGCTCATTGAACTGCTTTATTCTTCATTTTTAACTGAAAGAGGGTTCATTTTGCTCATTTCTCAGCTTATATATTTTAACATCTATAATACTTTAATATCATGCCCTGTATTAAATTAACCTGCTCTAACCACATTTTGGACAAGTCAGAAACTTCTGTAACAATACGCAAGCTTTTGTGTTAAAATCCACTTTTAACTTTTCACAATTTAATTGTGATTAAGAATCATATAAAGACAAAAATATAAGGAACAAGGAAGTTGTCACATAACTTATCCTCATAACTTTACATCTTATCTGATCTTTGAATTCCTCTACACAGGTTACCTGTTAATCTTGAAATTTAAGAGATCAGGTAGGTTTAGTTTGTACCGCAGGTGTTGTAAGGATCAAGGTTTGACCCTCAAAGAGTAAGAGTGTATGTAAGCCGAGCACACATGTTAAAAAATGAAAGCTTTTCATTTCATTTAAAAGGGAAGACATGCAGTATATTTACACTGTTATGGAAGTTATTCTGAAAAAAAAACTGAAAGAAAAAAATATAAATATAAAAATTTAAATTAAAAATAAAATAAAGTAGTGTTGTAACCACAATTAACCACATTTTACTTATTTCCGTCTTTAAGTAACTAAACATCTGTCATGCAGTCTGAATGACCACGTGAGCTGAATTATTTTAAGTACATATTGTGTCACATAAAGGGTAAAGGTTTAGGCATGAACTGAGAACAATCTGACATCAATGTTTCCCGTCTCTCTGTCTCTTTCTTTTTCTCCATCTACCATTTTTCATGAGCAAAATTTCAGTGACGCAAATGTTTCAAGAGTTTTGTTGTCACACATAAAAAAAACAGACCATAATTCTGCTGTGGATGTTGATTCGCATGACAGCTATGCAAACACAAGACAAGCCCAGGCTGATGTGTGTTTCTCTGTGAAATGAGGCAAGAGGGATGGAGGTCCTTCATGTGCAATCAGCTGGACTCTGTCATTTCTCTAAATTGGCTGAGAGACAGAATGTGGCTGTTGTTAATAGAGAGACGGGACCGGCTGCTACATGTCAGATGTAGCAGCAGGGTCAGGTTTGTAACAGCTTGTAAATTCATGATGGGGTACATTATCCTGCTGCAAGAGGCCAGTGCCATTAGGGAATTCTGTTTCCATGAAGGGGTGTACAGAGATGTTTAAGTAGGCGGTATCTGTCAAAGTAACATTTATATTACTGGCGGGACCCAAGGTTTCACAGCAGAACGTGGCCCTAAGCATCACACTACCTCCCTCAGCTTTTCCTTCTACCCAGAGTGCATCCTGTAAAATCTCTTCCACAGGTAAGCAATGCCCACGCATCCAGTCCTCCACATGATGAAGGTAATGTAACTTCATTGGACCAGGCCACCTTTTTTCCATTGCTTCGTGGTCCAGTTCTGATACTCACGTGGGATTCACTGCGACACCTTTCCATCAGAAACTGCATTAACATTTTTTACAGTTTGTACAACAGTAGCTCTTCTGTGGGATTGAGCAATGCAATGCTTTTAGAATTTATGACTATTCCTGTATTAGAGTACCGGCGGGAACCAATGGGCACAGAATGCCACAGACAAAAAAAATAATATTTTCACACTAGAAATACAGAATACTTACAAACCTCAAGAAACCAATGTACTGAAAGTGCTGAAAACATATTTAAAAAAAAATTGTGAAACCATACCTAAAATCTCATTTATTTATATTTATTTCGATCTATCCCATCTGGCACTGCGCTGCCATAAATGTCTATTAAGATATCAGTTTTTATGTGTCGGCGATTTCCTCTTGCCCTTGTTTTTTATGATGTTTGTAGCCCTGGAGAACCGATTCATGTATGCAAACTGAGTATTATGTAAATGGCAAAATAAATAGCCTGAGGCTGAATTTGTGTTTCTTTGGATGTCAAACAAACCCAACCATAAATATTCCAGGTTAAGCTTTTCTTTACTTTCCCAAAGTGCGAAGGGCACTAAAAGAAAGAGGTCCATTGCGTAAGGATGTCTGCAGAGAGGAAGAGTCTGGTTATCGGTGGGAACTGTCCTTGTAAAACTTCATCACAGCTTAGCGAATAACACCACTGAGTAAATGAAATGTTTGCTGGTGGAGGCTGTAGATTTAAGCGAATTAGAAAAAGATTTAAGTGATACTGTAACTAAAGATTTTACTTTATAAAAACATGGCTCAACCATAAATCCCCTACCTATCCAGAGGAATTTCATCCAACAGTATGCCCACTTGAAAGACTGCGGGGAGCAAAGGGTGTTTCAAGTTAATATTAAAAGTTGTAAAAAGCTTGTACAAATCAAAAACCTGGTCCCTTCTTCTCTCGACTCCTCGTAAGAAGTTGCAAAGTAATTAATTTACAGTGACAGATAAGAAAAACAGCATAATAAAGACAGAAAAAGACCGATATCAGAGATAAACCATACATTTCTTGAGTGTGATTGATTATTTACAAGAGCCAAAAAGTGTCATTAGATATGATAATTGAATAAACACTAAGTGTTAAGTAAAAATGCGCTTTGATTTAATTAGGTTAGGTTATGTAACTTATTCACATTAACTGCACATATTAAAAAAACACAGGATTGATGTGACTGTTTTCATTGAACTTATGCGATCAATTTTGATGTAAATCTTATTAATTATATACTTAATACTTTAAATCCATGTTCATAACCCTTAAGGAGAGAATGTCTCTCTCTCTCTGTGTTCGTGCAGATTTCCGTAATCAGAATCTATTTTCAGTCAAGCCACAAACAATCCAATTTTCTCAACCCAAGCCTCTGTAGCAGTCCAAGTCTGCTGACTCACACTCAGATGAGAGTCATGCATCACGTTTGACTTGTCAGCCAGTGAATTAGGAGAGAAGGGTTATCAGCAACCAGCGGGATGGCAGCATCAGATCTCCCCAAGGCTCCAGACAGCACTTCTTTCTGCAGGCGGGTGGTTGTTGTGGTTGAGTTTCCTGATGAAGACCTGACATTACTGAAAGTGCGTCACCAGCCCGAACTCACTGATGTGGTTCAAGTGTTGAGTGTTTATATATTTGTCTGACATCAGTTTGTCTTAGTAGCAATGGAGATAAACAGTCAAGTGAGGCTAAGTGTCACAATCAAGATCTCTTAATTTAATCTTTTATGAGTTGCTAATTTATTCAAAAGGCCTTCTGAAATATGTTGTACATTATACATTGACCTTTTAGTAGTTTAGAAGAACGATCACTTATTTTTATAAAGCCTGACCGGCCAATATCAATTTGGGCCATTCTGATTTTTTGTTGTTGAAAGATTTAAAATCATAATGAGTAATGTGTTTTAAGTGCTCTTCTTTTTGAAGGATTACAGTGGATGTAACAAGGCTGGTCGGAATTGTGTATGTATTCTGACCTGTTGAAAATTAAAGTAACCGTGTCCTCCCCCCATGCGTTTCTTAAACCAATATTATGACACATCGGAGTGACAGTAAAACTTTGTAAACCTCGTTCATCATTGTTATGTATTGGCTTTGTTCAGGGACTTTAAGGCTTGTGTCTGGCTTACAGCTCCTGCTAGCTCAGGCCGCTGTGCTAAACTTAGCTTCATCAAAGGGTTTATGTTTCTCGAGGTGATTGAATTTGAAGTGTGTGTTTAATCCTCTGCAGCTTATCTTGTCCTTACTAATGTTACAAATTACGAATTTTGGGTTTTCTGGTCTACTTGTGAGATGTTTAGAGCTATGTTAGCTCATGCTTGGCGTTCCTGTACAGAGCATGCGTGCAACCTCCCCCCAGCCGGCCTCAAGTGCGGCTGCTCAGCCGATTGCCGATTCCATCAAACTAGGCCCCCCAGTGCCGATCGATCGCCGCACCTCTACTTTAACGTACATATTGAACATCTCATCATTATCTACTAGATTTAGTAAACTATACGTTACACTGTATTTTATTTTTATCAGGTCAGATAATAGGATTTGCTCAGTTGATGTTGAAAAAGAATGAATAACACGATTCATGCAGGATTATATTATTTTTAGATGCAGCAAGGTTGCGTGTTCCAGTCTTTCTGTGTTTTGCCTACACATCCAAAAGGAGAAAAATAGAATAAATAATTATTAGAATTGCACTTCGTAATTAATAAAACGACTCAAAATACTTGAAAATATTTATTAAAGTACATATAACAAACATTGTAATATAGAGAATATGTATAAAGTAAAACAAATATACAGAATAAAGGTTATGATTCTCTTTGAAAGTAGAGGTGACTATAGAACAGGACAATAAAATATCATGTTTGCATCTCCGTGTGGTTACGAACAACATGAGAAAATAAATAAAGTTATTTAGAAAGGCATTGTTGTTTTGAAATGCTTCATTTTGGTACTTAAAGAAGACCATGTCACTGCAATGCCCAGTGCATTACATGGTCCAAGTATGTACAGTGTTGCGAGTCTCAGTCTGAACACTTTTCAGCAGTCTTTTCTGAACTGCCTGGTCAAGTAGAAAAATCTGGACTGAAGCGAAAATACAGAGACAACCTCAATGTGGAGAAAAAAATCAACCAACTTTCATCATTCAAGTTTTACTCCGAGACATCTACAGTAGAAAAAAGGAATACATGTGAAGAGTGGTGTGTCGAACATGGTGTCATCTGCTACGTTTACACTCATATCTACTCAGCAGTATAACCAGCCTGGAGCATTTGTAGAGATGTTTGCAGATATGCATCCTTAAGGTCTAACTGTCTGCTGACATGTTAGTATATGTTAAATGCAGACTTTTGTATACCAGCAGCAGCTTACACACACACACACACACACACACGCACGCATGCATACACACACACACACACACACACACGCACACACACAAGAGCAGGCTGGCAGATAGGCCAGTTTGGTTCAGTTCAGAAGGCCTCCATTTGAAGCGGCGTCAAAAAGTAATGGGAAACATGGGCACCAGGTAGTGGGTATGTCCCACGACTCACTGGGTGGAGTCGGAGTCACTGGAGTCCAGGCTGACCTGTGTGGGTGTAGGGGTGCAGCTGTGATGGGCAGCTGGTGGGCAATGGAGGGTCTGTGTGCTCCGTCGCAGGTTCTCCAGGGACTGCAGGAAGGAACGTCGTGCCCTCTCCTCCTCCAGGGGTGAGGAACCTTCTTCTTCTACCTCTGCAATCTCTGCAAAGGTGACAGGCTGTGTTTTGAAGCGAGCCTCGCGAGTTCGGCGGGACCGGCTCTTGCCCCGAGCTGGACCCTTGGGTACAGGCAGCTGCTGGGGGAACTCCTCCATGGCCGAGGCCATAAGATGGGCTGGTAGGACGTGGAGACCAGAGGCCTCCAGAACCAACTGACGCACAGCAGCCATGGGTAGAACAGAAGCCCAAATATGCACAAATTGAAATCTACTTTTAATCAAATGTGACACCAAATGTGACCACAGCTGCAAGAAGACAGCTCACTGTCTGAGCAAGTAACCAACTTTGTCTTTCTCTCTCTTCTTCTATTTGAAGATAAGACTCTGCCTCAGGAGCAAACCAGAATTCATCCAAAGTCAAGCCAACACTCCAAGTCAAGACACAGTGAGGATTTTCAGTCCTTTCAAAAGTTCTCTGGTCAGCAGCTTGTCTTCACTCCTCTGTGCATGGGTTTCGGATTCACCTGAAATGTCTTTGTTCTCTTAGGCAGTCTCTCGTTTAGTGTGTGTCAGTGACAGTTCACTGAGGGTAATGCCACGGACAGCTCCAGTGTTCTCTTTTATAGCAGCTCGCCGCACACTCACTCTCTCTCTCTCTCTCTCCCCCTCTCCCTAGTCTGCTTGTTTACCAGGTCCCTCCCACTCCCCACCACCTCCTGTCTCCCTCATGGCTCTGGCCTTCAGAGCAGTCAGTCACCCCACAAAAATAAACATGAGGTGATAATATCTGTTTGTGTGTGTGTGTGTGTGTGTGTGTGAAAGAGAGAGAGATTATCCATGGGTGGGAAGATTTTTACAGACTTGTATCAGAGGGGGGGCCAGTGTAGACAGAACTGAAGATATAAAATCCACAAATCCACTATCTTAGGGAGTCAGACAACAGAAAAGAGAATGTGAGAATGTTGAGAAGTACACCAGACAAAATCTAAAGTAGAAAGAATCAATTACTATTATCTTTTTTAAGAACATACATGACACTGACCTGCAAAAAACAAATACCTTTGTAAAGCTTATTCGTTCATTCTTACTCGATAAATGCTCATGCTGTTCTGGGACAATATGCCAGATCATCACAGGACTGACATATATGGTTGAAAAACATCAATTCACACTCACATTCACAGATACAGGGAATTTACAGTCTCCAATTCATATATTAAACCCTAAAAAGAGGTGTTGTTTTTTCTCTGTGTCAATTATGGTTTCTTTAGGTTTTGGTGTTTTTGTATCTCATTCTTAAATATTGGAAGGTGTTCAATACATTGTCCATTGCAACATGTATTACCCTGGACTCTGGAACTGGTATCCTGAATTAATGGCTTCCTTCCAAATCTTCCGTTTGGTGAGGAAACTTTCGCTGCACTGCTGCTTAAATGTTCCAAAATAGATTTGTAATAAAAAATCATCCGAATTTGTGATTTAGGGATGTCATGCTTCTGTACTGTCTCTCAGTGTTGAAATATGATACACACACATGGACAGGGACATTATGGTGTACTTTAGTTAAGAAGTGTCAATCTTAACTTGAGACTTGACATGGGACTATGGTCAAGTTACTTAAGCCTAATTTACATGACAACGGTTTTGCAAAAAAAAAACTGAAACTTTTTCTTTAGTATTTTGAAAAAATGTAAATGGAGCAATAATGGGAAAATGATCATCTTGAACAAATTTGAAAAATTATTTTTTTAGGCTGTGTTATGCCTGCCAGGCCAGTAGTTAGTGGTGTAACTTTCAAAATCAACATCAAAGTGCAAAAACCATGCACCTGTGTACAAACAAAACTCATTGTTTTCTTGTAATCTGTATACATGTGGATAGTAAGCAGAAAACATAAAGCCATGTATGAAGTGGAACTGTGTCCTCACAGTTGTCACTGAAATTGCGTATTTCACAGCGCACAGCTGCAATTGCTTTAAAGGTTACACTATGGAAACTATTTTCAAAAATTTGGCATTTTTCAGGCCTCAAAAATCCCGTTAAATGGAAAGACCCAAGACTTATTTAAGACTAGAAACAATGACTTGGCCCCACCTGTAGTGGCCCTAATTGTTTACCATTAAACAAAAACCCTGCCACAAAAGGGTCACAAGCCAGTGTATTTCCATGCTGTTCCCAAGCCCAGATAAATGGGAATGCTTGTGTCAGGAAGGGCGTCCAATGTGAACCCTATGCCAAATCAATTATCGGAACATGACACGGATTTCCAAAATGGATCAGTTTTGGTGAAAAATGCTACTAGCATTGTTAACCAGCAGGGAGCCGGTGGAAACTATGCTACTGTTGGTGGGAGAAAAATAAGATTGAGAAGGATACGTGGAGGAAGTATACTGGTGGTGCATCACCCTTGTTTCCAAGAACAAGGGTGATGTTTAGAGCAGTAGCAGCTACAGAGGTATAAAGCTGATGAGCCACACAATGAGGAACTGAGAAAGAACAGTGGAAACTATAGATTAAGAAAAGATGTGACAATTTGTGAGTAGCAATATGGTTTCAAGCCAATCAAGAGAGTCTGGACAGTGCTGATGGAAAAGTACAGAGAAGGCCAGAAGGAGTTGTATTGTGTCTTTGTGGATTCAGGGAACGGGTATGACGAGTGCAGACGAAGGAATGTGGGATTGCATGAGGAAGTCTGGAATGACGGAGAAGTATGTTAGAATGGTACAGGATATGTTTGCGAGTAGTATGACAGCGGTGAGATGTGCAGTAGGAGTGATGGATGAATGGGTTCAGGGTGGAGATGAGACTGCGCCAGGGATCAGCTCTGAGCCCCTTCTGGTTTGCTATGGTGATGGACAGGCTGACAGATGTGGTCAGGTAGGTGTCTTCATGGACTCTGATGTTGGTGGACGATGTGATCTCTAGTAAAAGCATGGAGCAGGTGGAGGAAAACCTGGAGATGTGGAGGTATGTACTGGAGAGAAGTCGAATGAAGGTCAGTCGCAGCAAGACAGAATACATGTGTGTGAATGAAAGAGAGGCGGGTGGTACGGTGAGGATGCAAGGAGAAGAGTTGAACAAAGGTGCAGGAGTTTAAGTACTTGCGGTCAACTGTTCAGAGCAACAGGGCGTGTGGAAAAGAGGTGGAGAAGCGAGTGCTGGCATCCGGAGTGGGTGGATAATCGTTTTAAAAGTTATCTGTGACAGAAAAGTAGCAGCAAGAGTGGAGTGAAAGGTTTCCAAGATGGTGGTGAGAGCAACTATGGTGTACAGATCAGGGAGGGCGACGCGGACCAAAAGACAGGAGGCAGAGCTGGAAGTGACAGAGTTGAAGATGTTCAGATGTCCCCCTGGGAGTGACGAGGATGGACAGAATTAAAAACAAACACATAAGAGAGACAGCCCAGGTAAGACGTCTTGGAGACAAAGTAAGAGGCCAGATGGAGATGGTTTGGACACATGAAGAGGACGGATAGAGGATCTATTGGTTGAACGATGCTGAAGATGGACTTGAAAGGCATTAGAATAAGGGAGAAACCAAAGAGGAGGTTCTGGATATGGTGGGAGAGGACATACAGTTGGTTGGTGTGAAAGAGGAAGTTGCAAAAGACAGGGGGAGATGAAAATAGATGATCTGTTGTGGTGAACCCTGAAGGGAACAGCCTAAAAGAAGAAGGAATAATATACGGTATATATCAATGGTTTTCCATCAATCATTGCACCTTCACTGATGTACTGGTTAAAAAAAAGTTTGGTTTCTTGCCTGCCAAATCGGGTCGACCAAAAGAGTCACTGTAATTCTGGATTTCCTCTTGCATGGTCTAAAAGACGCACAGGCCGTTCATTGTAAAGAATAACTCGGTTTTCCCCAAACTCATCCTGATGTGCTTCTGGAGGGTAACATGACAGACAGTTCTATTTAAGATGTTTATGTTGTGCAGCATGTATTCAAACATGACTGTAAAAAATATAAACAATGTCAGTGAAGTTTATGTCCCTGGGTCGGGACTACCCACTCCTCTCCAATGGTGCGTACACACTGTAGTAATCAATCATGCATGCGTCAAAAACACAAGGGCCAACAATAAGCTGAATGAATGAATGAACTCAAATAGGATTTTATTGCCTTTATGTGACACAAATCCACCTTTTTCACTCAGTTGTGTGAACATAAATACCATTTTTTTCCCGATCAGGCTAAATATCTGATTTCGGACCACACTTAGTACAGCAATTCAGTGCTTCTCATCCGCCACAACAAAATTTGAGTGACAGAAAGCCGCTAACCGTCTCCTGAACATGACCTTCCTACCATTTTATTGTGTTTGTGCCTTTTGCAGAACTTGTCATGAAAATATTGGAAAAATTATAAGGCACACACTGGAGTTAATTACTAACAAATTGTCCAAGACGTCTTTAGCCTCATTTTTTTTGTTAGTTTTTTTTATTTATTTAATTATTATTTCATCCATACAAAACCACACTTCCTTTTGAATTATTGCTGTACATACATTTCCATTTCCCTCCGGTTTTATTACCCTCTTAATATTCTTCCTTAATTTCTATTACTCTTTATTCTACCCTTAGTATTCTACCCAGAGTTAAATAGAGCCAGTCAACGAAAAGATGGGAATGCAACTACTGGAATTACAATTAAACAAGCAATTATGATTATTGAAATTATGAATTATTTGGGTTATGGTCATGACAAATGATGAAAGTAAAGGACAGCTTTAAATGTTTGTCTATGAGGGAATGACAGAGAACAGTCATAGACAGTCAAACACACACACACACACACACACACACACACACACACACACACAACACGACCATCCAAGTCAGCATGTCATACCAATATAACTGCAATGTCTAAATTTATCAGTGTCGCCACTGACGGCGGCGTATTAGGGATGGTATAGCTTTGGCTGCTGAGAGCTAGAGCATTCAAATGCCAATATCTTGACCCCCATGTGACACAGTTCATATGGTTTGAACTGTGTCAATTCTTATCCAAAACATTAATCATTTATACAAATCCTTCCGTGAGACATTCGGCCCTCTCGTGACCCCCTTTGATAGCTGAAGTTAAAAGTCTCAGCCACTGCTGTGAAAATATGCAACTCAGCAGTTCTGTAAAAATCCTACCACTATGCGAGAAACACAAGAGTGCGTCACAACAAGACCGATGGGGCGGGTTTCATTATCGTTACTCGAGTTTAATATATGCTCAGTCACTCTGCAGTCTCCCAACAGAGATGGTTGTTCCGGGTCTGCTATCACATACAATAATGTCAGGGGCGACATCAGAGACCAACGCAAAAGAGTGGGTGTGATAGGATAGTTCACTGCCAGTGCAATATTCACTTCCACTAGCTTGTCTGGAAAATAAATAGTGCATATTTCGTGTGTTGGACTATTACTGTGATTTCCTTAATTGATCTGCTTAATGGTGATCTACCAGAACAACCGTCAGCACGGGTGTGGTTTGTAAAGATGAGAAACAGTCAAGTTCTGAATCCTTCCATTGTCGAAATGTTATGATAAATCTGTGTGCAGTGTTTTGGTTTCTGATAAGGAGTCAGACTCATGCGTCTGTAACCCAAACCAGACGTCACTGTGTCTTACTTGGATCGAAAACATCATGCCCCTGTCAACACAACTTCATTTTTTAAACGAATGGAGGCTATTTATGGTCTAAATACCCGCCTGATAGGCAACTGCTTCTTTATAAAGTTTTATTAGTTCATATTGCAACGAGTCGTGAACTCTAGAGTGAACACACAATTAAAATTAGTTCAAAGAGAGATAGATACTCCATACATGTAGATTAACGAAAGCGTTTTTTCAAACGAAATAAGGGTGATAGAAAATAGAAGCTCATTTTATCCACTAAATCAAAAGAAAAAACTACCTCAGTCATCTGGAGATGACAAATCGCCTGATCATCCCTCCTAAACACTAACCTACAAATGCTTCAATAAATAACAACCACCTTTTCTGTGATGAGCCGAGAGAGGATTGTTTTGTTTTCGGATATATTTATTGTTTTAGGATATAGGCAACGGAGACCACTCCGCAAACTCAACTTAAAAATCAGCTTTCTAAGGAGACAGCAAAATACTGAAGAGCCATAACATTGTATTTATTCACTTATTTGTTATTTCAGCGTAATGGCATCTGTCAGTGGCTGGCATCTATTCGTAAGATAGTGAACATTTTCCCCTGAAGTTAATGTGGTAGAAGCAGGAAAAATGAGTAAGTATAGGGGTCAGTGGGACTTTGACGAGGACCAAATCAGGATGGTTAGACGACTTGGTATGGGTGCTTTGCAGTCTGCCGCGGCTATTTTACTACCATGGTGACCTAAGGAAGGACAACTGATGAACTGGCGACAGGGTTATGGGTGCACATGGCTCACTCTTGCTTTTCAATCCCACAGGAGAGCTACTATAGCACACATTAGTGAAAGAGTTGATGTAGGTTCTGACAGAAAGAACGGATCTGCTAGGAAAAGCAAAACCATTTGACTTATTTTAAAATTAGTAAGAAAAGTTAAAGTAGTTTGTTATTAGTTGTTGCTAACCCTTGCTACAGGGTATAACAGTGGGAAATATGATGTTATTGCATTTAATCAGGTCTTATTTCCTTCTCACCATGAGACATGGTGAAATATTAATGATAATGTGGACACATTTGATATCTGTGTTTCAACACTGGTACAGGCTATTTCAGTTGTTTTGATTTGCTCAGGCGCAAAGGCACTGTGTCTGACCTCCTGACATTTAACTCTCTACCTTCAGGGGAAGTTAAATTAACATGGATATAAATCGTGCTTCCTCGCTGAACTGGTGGTATCACAAAGGACTATCTGTACCTGCTTTCCGTGGACATGGAAGACAATCTTAATCGCTTAATCATAAAATCTATTTTCCTAAAGTTGACATAGTGCGACATACATACAAAGTAGGTGTGAAGTTATAATTTTCAAGCAAAGTTCCTTGCGCCTCCTTAATAGATAAATCAGCTACACACACCTACGAATCATTACGTAATCCAGTAGCCCACACAAACACCAAGAAGTCAGGGGCAAACCCTTTAAGTGTCCGTAGTTACTAATATTAACCAGTAGCATCAGCAAAAGTAGCTCATACGTCATTCATTTATCATCAGTCGCACAGTGGTGAGTAAGTTTTCGCATTTCAAAGGTTGACCTCATGTGCTTTCCTTTGCTTGTGATGGTGGCAGAGTTTTCATGTGTGATCATATGCTGTCATGGATTCCTTGGGTGACACCTCGGGAGCGCTGGAAGGAGATCATGTTCCTTCCCTCATGCACACTCACAAGAATGCACATGCACATATTCTCTTCCAGCTGGGTTGTAAGTTATAGATGCAAACTCACAAACACCCACTCGCTCTATTTTCAGTAGATCGTCCACAATCGTGCCAGCTGCTGCCAGGAAGGTGACATCACATGATATTTGCGACGCCTTCTCAGCCATGTGATCTGAGGGTATCCTTATATGTTGGTGTTTTAAGTTAGTTAGGGTTGGATTTTTATCTCGACCAAAGAGGTAATTTTTTCAGCCATTTGTTTGTTGGTTTGTCAGAAGGACGATGCAAAAACTACGGGACAGATTTCCATAAAGGTTTATGGGAGGCCAAAAAGTGGTAAATATACTGTAATTTATTGCAGCTCTGTTTGATTTTCCACTTTCACATTTTGAGGTACTTTCAATATTTACTTTAATTTCTAAGAGAATAATCCCAAAAAAAAGCATATTTAGGAGATGATGCCTATGATTGTGTGCAATTTGTTGCTTGCGGTTGCAAATTCAGTTTGGAAGGCAAAAGCGGTGCATGTCCTTAGGGATACCTTGTTTTCCTAAAACTCCCTGTCAAGGTTGCAGGTGTTGTACACAAGGACATCGTGTGTCACAATCATATAACCGGAAGAACCTTTGAACAGCACTCATCTTTCAATCAGGCTGCTTCAGGAAGAGGTAAATGTATAACAAATGTCCCAGAATCCATGTAAAAAATACGATGAAGTTTTCCTGTACTGTATTTTTTTTTAAATTAAAGCTGTTATATGTTTTATTTGATTATGTCTGAATCTCTTAAACCCAGCCAAAAATGGGTCTCCAGCCAACGTGCTATTAGTGCTGGCCCGGGTAAAAGGAGAGGGTTGTGTCAGGAAGGGCTTCTAATTTATTAAGCACGGTGATGGCCACTAAAGGGAAGAAGATTTCTGAATCTTAAATCATTCTATTGGCTTTATGTCTGAATTTGTAGAATGAAAAAATAGGGAATTTTGGTGAAAATCCCGGTCCTGGACTGCCACAGTGGATTCTGATCCAGCTACATAAGTCCTTAAAGCTAAACATTTAAAAATCCTACACACGTCAAACAAAGATTTGAATCTGGAAATTCAATGCCTGGTGTTTTAACCTCACTGTTGGTTTATGATAAATACTTATGAGATGGAAATCATGTTTTTGAATCAAAATTATAGTGAATGTTTGAATTATTTCAAACTTCCAACTTACTCTTAGTGCTGTCTAAATCCAGGATGATATCATAACTTAACCTCTTAACTTACAAAATGCAAAAAGCACTATCGCACAGATAGATCATGGAAACTATATTACCCAGTACAAATACTCTGTACTGTACAGTTAAGTAAGTAAGTTATATTTGAAAAACAAAAAAACAGCCAATAGAAGTATCTGATTATAATAGGAGTACATTTGAAAGCCTGTACTTATTTTTTTTTGAGTGAAGAAATTGAATCGACACTTCAATGTTGACTTGAATCTTGTTTGTTTTTTTACATAAGTAACTGTACTTGTACTTGAGTAAAGAAATGTAAATGGCCACCTCTGGTATCCCGTGTTCAACAGCTTAAGAAGAAGGAGGGAGCATAGACAGAAGCAGATGTAAAATAATACCCTACAATCCCCTGCTTGACCATTACTCTAGTCCCATCATAAAAACAAACACACAAACACACACACCTGTTACAGATGGATTTAAATAGACATAGTGTGTATTCATGGAGTTACTTTATTTTTTTAATCGATGCATTTCCTTGTAAAGTTATGCTTGTACCCATTTCCTTTTGCTGTTTTATTTGTTTGCAGGTTTGCACTAAAATAACTGGTAAGATTTTTACACAACTTAAGAGACGGCGCATGTGCGAGGAAAGAATCAATTTAAATTATGTAGGCATAGTCAGAGTGATGCATTGGTCAGGGGGACTTAAATGGAAATGTGTCCGATTATTTGACCTTCGCAGAGGTATGACCTCCACAGACATTAAAGACCATTATACATCATATCTGTTGTAATGAATATTCTATATGTAACATGAAAGAGGTCTGACCAACCCAGACAAATATAACACTGTTCCATTTTATTTTATGTTTATCTTTCATAGTACGTTTTCTTGCACATTTACCAAATGTTTCAGTCTCAGTGCTTTTACTACCAACAGTGCTCAATGCCAAAATCACTGAAAATGAACACCATAGCTGGCAAGAATAACAATGGACAAATTACAATAATTTATTGAACCACTAAAATAAATTAAAATAAATCACTCTAATATTATATATAAATGTAATGTTCATCTTGCAAAAAATTATGCAATCCTTAATTTCTTGGAAAAAATATCCAAAGGTGTCATCATGAACTTAATAATGACATTATGATGTTTAATAAGTGCCACACCTGCAGGTGCTTACAGCAGCTTATCCCAAAGTGCTGAAAAAGCCAGTATCAATTGTACAATATGTACATATATCTATCTATATATATATATATATATATCAGTCACGGTTATGAAACATGGTTGGAAACAAGAGCAGCGTCTAGAAAAGAAATCAGATAAAGTCCTTCTAATTGACAAGTGAGCTGGCTTCCACTTCACTGGTGTGTATGTGTGGTATATTTTTGCGTAGCTGGTGTCGGGCAGGTAGAGTTACAGGACTATATGTCAGAGATTAGTTCAGAGGCTGGCGGTACAATTGCCAAAGAATGGAATGAACATCATTTCATAACTTCAAATACAAATGTGCAACTCACGCTGTTAATTAGTGCATCTCCCATCTGTGCTAATCCAAATGCATAAGACAGACAGCACAGAGGAAGTATCAGTTAACAGCAAAGGGCTTACACACTTAAGTTGTTGGAAGTCATGTGGGAGACGAGCAGAGTACAATAATCTCTAGTCAATGCAGGATAAGAATCTGGACTTGTGGTCCGGCTATAGCATTAATAAAAAAACTAAAAAGGTCACTTCATTCTGCCAGCTGCATGGCTTTAAACCCAGGGATTACCAGGCCTTGAGCCATGGAACTATATCCACCAAAGCATGATGATTCTTATGAACGCTTGACTTTTACTGTAGTGCAACCCTGATTCCCAAAAAGTTGGGACACTTTGCAAAACATAAATAAAAACAGCATGGAATCATTTGCAAATTAACTGTGTTCACAGAGTTCCTGAGGTGGAAACCGCCTTTACCTTTTGTGGGTGTCCCGCTCATACCCAATGATGTTTCCTGTCCATCAGTGGGATGACTCTTACGGTTGTTCTCCACAATTTCACCAGTCTTTTGTTCCCCCATTCCAACGTGTTTCACACATCGTGCTGGCATGAAATTCTGTATATGCATATTTACAAAAATCAAAGAAATTGACATTTTTTTGCATGTCAAAAGAATAGACAAAATTATCATATTCTGTTTTTAGATTTTAAAAGTGTTCAAAGGTTTTCACTAATTTAGTGGAATATGTCAACATGTACCTCATAGAAAGGCGTAAAAGTAAGGTTGTACGGCTATTCATGGTCTACAGAAAATGATGGAAGGATGGGAAATGATGGAAGATCGTCGTCTATCCAAGGTCAGTGTGTATGGAGAGCTGTCCTCTGGTTCCCTCTGGCTTAGGAAACTCCCAAGAAGCAATGCAACCAGCCAAAGTGAACCAGGTGCCAGTTGTAAGCTGGTGCCTGAACCATTCGGAATAAATTCAACAAGTGATCTTAATGAAAATGTTGTGAATTGCTATGGAATTTGGTGTCATGTTCCTACTCAAAAAGAAATGTGATGACTGCTAAGAATAGGAGAACACTGAATATTTTGCACAAATTAAGAGAGCGAGAGGGAAAGAGGCGGATGAGAAGGAAAAACAATAATGACAAAACATCATGGACAGAAAATTATTATTATTTTTCTGGAGAGCAGCAAAATCTCATTTGGAACACATTAGCAGATGTTAGGTCATTTTAATTTCATTGTCTCATCAACCTGCTATCTACTTTCATATATCTAGCTCCCACTTGACTCAAGTACTTAGGCATTACTAATTAGGCGCCAACTGGCTGAAACTCGGAATCAGCGCCAAAACAGCTATTTCAACATTTCTAGGTGATCTTAAATTGCAAAAGTCTCTATTTTTTCTGCTGAAACACAAACACAAAATTGCATACTAGATTAACATTCTGTGTTGTGGTATAATTTTGATTTAATATTCATCATTTATATTTATATTTAGTGTTTATATTTACAATTAGATACATTACTAAGCTTTAGATTGAAAATGTAGATAAAAGATTAAACAATTATATTAAATAAATAGGACGATGCCCATAAATGGTGCTATAAATGTGATTACAAAGTAACTATTACATTTTCACATGTATGTTTTAAACACTGTTTGGAGTTAAATGTGACAGGATGTTTTCTGTTAATTTCAGCCTGCCCATATTTGTAGGATTACAAATATGGGCCAAAAAATACCTCCAGCAGACGACACAATGGCGGCCTGGGTGTGTGTGATATTGGACACAGTGCTCTGAGATGTTGTCTCTGACTTTGTCCACTCATGTGTCCTAATTAGAAGTATGTTTAAAGTAGCACTCTGTTGATTGAGTCATGGTTGATTGATTGCACAAGTGTAGCTAATTGGTAACTTCATAATGATTCTGCCTTGCAGTTGGGTGAATCAGCACATAACGCTTATACAAGCTACTACAGGTACAGTCAAGAGGGCAGACACAGAAGACTCTGACGGGTGTGGGGAGTGACGGCTAGCCCCTTCTGTCACTTCCTGTAGAACCTTGAGTACTTCTATTCTAATGACAGCAGCCTCTTTCTGAAGGATCATGTGCACTGCCTTACTGCAAAAAACAGAACACCAGGTCTCAATCAAACATAGGATCTGTGGGATGTGCTTGGAAAAATAAGTCCAACCCTTCAGGGGAGGAAAATAAGGTACAAATGCTTTGTTACTGTACTTACTGTACTGTATTTTTCCATTATCAGTACTACACTTTTTACCTTATTCCCTATACGTGAACATAAATGTCTGTTTACTTTTTTATGATACCTATGCAATACTTAGGAAGCCCCACATCACAGCTTATAGGGCTTAAAGGATCTGCTGCTAACGTCTTGGTGCCACATACCACAACACACCTTGAGAGGTGTGCTGGAGTCCAAGCCTCAGTGCTGTTTTGGCAACAAAAAGGAAACCTACACAATATTACAGGTGAAAGGTGGTTCTAATATTACTGTTCATCAGTGCATGCTCATAAGAAAAAGAAAGAGATAGTCCTTTTTTGTGAGCATAAAATGACTTTGGGGAAGAAATCTCCATATTTGGGAGGCACAAATAAATCTAATTTCCCATAACAAAAATAATGTCTAATGGAAAATTTGCAGCTGTTAGGAAATGCTCCGCTCATCAGAAAAGAAAAATCAAGTAGCATGTGAAAAATGCATCCCCAGTGCATACCACAGACCTGAGTGTCCCCAGGTCTGTGATATATACAAACCTTGGGAACAAACCTTTGAAAGTCTGACTGAAGTACAGAGAAAGAGGTCAGCTGTTTCCTTCCAGGGCTACTCTTCGGTCTAAGAACATCATCGTCAGACTCTTCATACTGACAGTATGCAAACAAGGTGACCGTCCCTAACCCAGATTGAATCAGGTAAAGATTCAGACAGCTAAGATACTTATACAAAAGATTCAAAACGGAAACTAGGCGTCAGAAATAGGTTGAATCAATTATTGGCTAGCGGTCGCCATGTGAGGCCGGCTTACAGGCCAGTCCCATCCCTTGGAATCCCCCCTGACTTTTTAAAACAAGTGTTAAACAATGTCTTTGTGTTTTCTAATGTCCTAATTATGCAGTAGTTTCTACGGGGAACTTCAATAGAGTGCTAAGGTAGCTCATTTTACCCTTTCTCACATAACACCAAAGTCACATGTTACAAAGACATCAAATCTGTAATAGACAGAAAGGATGGAAAAGGCCAAATGTAAAAAAAAAAGTGAAACTAAATCATTGACTGTCTTAATATCTGTATACAGTCCAAACTAAAATTGTTTGTCTCTCACTAAATGGAAACTCCTTTTTCCAAATTTCACTGAAATCCATCCATTTATTAAGCATAATACATGAAATTGTTTAAAAAAAGAGCCTTATTTTGTAATATGAAAGAGGGCAAAACCAACTTTCTGAAACTGTCCCTCTGTATTTGGATACACTCATTTAACATTTAATAGGTAGTTCCTTGTGTGGTGCAATGGAGGCTATACTGTGGTAAATGTGTAGGTTGTTTTGAAGTTTTGGTTACGTTTGAATAAATGGAATCAGTGAGAATATTCTTCAGCTTTGTTTGTTTATCTGCGTAGTCTATTCTTAAAATGTGAAAGGAATTGTTTGTGTTTGATTGTTGTTTCGCTAATGTTTATAGTGTTACTATTATCGCCTGGTGCCAAGTGCTGAGTCCAATCTTGTTTAGTCTGTTTGAAAATAATCAGATGCATAAATACAAATTCGTAAAGACAGTAGTACAGATATAATGTTTATATAAATTTAAAGAATGTCCAGAAGAATAACTTCCACTAACAGTGTGTGGGAGAAAAATGGAAGAAGAGAGAGGGACGGAAAATCCATTAGCCAGGTCCACATGGTCAAGAGGTGAGGTACACACCACAGGAAACATTCCCGCAACGGCAAATCAACTTGTACCCACTGCTGAGGAACGCCTCCGTTACCATAGCAACCTAAATGTCAGGGACTTGCAGAGAGATGGGGAAGTAAAGTTAAGAAACGACAGCTCAGGTAATGTTTGTCCTCTCTCTCTCTCTATCTCTCTCTCTCTCTTAAAGAGCTGTGGGTGAGTGCACTTATGTCTATACCACAATACCACAACACCATACAACTCATTAAAGAGGAACTACTTGCTGCAACTATTTCTTGGTGAGAACACAGGTTGGGCTCAGGGACTTTGCATAGCATCTCCAAATGCTGCTGTCACAGCTAGATACCTTTGAAAAAAACCCAATTTCTTTGATGGAAATGTAGGCTTTGTTTTTTTATTCACTATATTTTGATATGTTCAATTTTATTCACATGTACGTAAGGAAAAAATTTTTTTTTTACCAATTTAAACCGATTTACTAAGTTCACCATTACTACACAGGTAAAGTTATCCAGAGTGACATAATAGCAAAAGAATTCAGCATATAATGTTAATTTACAGCTTATAATGTTCATTTCAGCCAATTGTATCTTTGACCTCATTCATTAAACCTCTACTAGCTCATGACCATAGATGAGGGCTGGAACGCAGATGGACCGGTAAATGGAGAGCGTTGTCTTACGACTCAACTATTTCTTCACCACAACAGACCGATACGACGCCTGCATCACTGCTGACCCCCTGTCCATCTCTCTTTCCACTTCCCCATCCCTCGATAACAACAAACATCCGCTGAGAATTTTTTTGGTTCTCCCACTAGACACCTTAAGAGCATCATAGTTATTTTTAGTGAGACTTGAGACTAGGGGGAGTATCTCCCTCCAGAACACTGTTTGTTTACACTGCGCAGCCATGTGCAAAGGCAGATAAACCCTGTCTCAGATGAAAAATTATGATTTTGTTTGTTGCTTTTGCTGTTAAACATGAAGACTAAACTTTTCTCAACCAGCTATGTGTCATTACAATATGAATCATATGTGCATATAGGTCATGTTAACATCTCCCCTCATTTCTCAGTAAGATCAACCCACCCTTTACCAAAAACACAGAGTATTTATTGGTCAAAGTGTTTTTGGGCTCTCATAGCGAAATCATAACCAGAGAACTGGTTATAACTCTAAAATATTTGCATCCCACTCTAGTGCATAGTTTTATGACAAGATCATCTTTCCTGTCAAAAACTCAGACAGAAAGAAGTAATTTTACAATGCGTGGAGCAAACAATGAAAACTATGCATTGATATGAAAATAATTTTACGACTGACAGGAAACGCTACTAACATTTTACTTTTAAATATTTTTGTAAAATAATTTAAGAAAGCAGTTGATCACAAGGGAGAGAAGGAACTCAAGTGAAATTACCCACTTGACCAAGGTGGAAAAAGAAGAAGAAAAGGTGACAGGCGGGATGGACGCAGAGGTGAAGATGGATATGCTCAGTGGTGAAGGAGGGAGAAGGAGAGGAAGGCAGAGTGAACTGAAGCCATAAAGCCCAAGGGAGGGGACCAGAAGGGAATCGGTCAGCTTGTTCCCAGAGAAGCTTCCCAGCAAATCACTGTTTGACACACACACACAAACACACACACAGAGGGGGAAGAGAGGGCGAGAGAGAGCGAGAGAGAGAATAGCATACACACAATTTTGTACATATAGATGAGAGAGATGCATACAGACCATAAAACTAAAACTCATTCAGTGTACTCCATGGATGGTGCAGATCATTTACAGCTGTTGCCTTGAATTCTGCAAAACTGACCTACCCTCCACTGACTCAGTGTTACTGACCTGAAAACCATCGGCCTGGACGACCAGAAACTCTGAAATTTAACTTGTTGACAATGTTTCAAAAACTATAAGCCATCCCAGGAACACGAGAATTCTGCACTATGCAAAGAGATTGTATTGCATTTAAAACAACTGAATGTTGATCATCATAAATCAAGACTGGTTTCCACAGAACAGATGAGGAAGGACGGTACTGTAACTGTCAACAGCCTTTCTTATTAAACTGTGAAATGTGACATCACCTAACCTTCTAACAAAACAAAAAACATCTCACCTAGTTTCCAAACTATGTCAAAACAAGATATTGGCTCACTGGTGATTTTAGGGAGTTAATGCTGTTAGAAACATGTCAGAACACAAAGTGCATTGCAGGGTTATTTTAGCAGTAAAATGGAGCTACACCAGACAAGCCAGGTGTTCTTAATGTTATGGCTGATTGGTGTATAGTTCCCACTTCCAACATCTTCGTGGATCCAGGCTACTGCCAAACAATGTATCTAAAGCTCTGTTACAAAAACATGGCCCAGTATTTTCAAGGCTGCTCACATGACAATACAGAGACTGGTTACTGGAAACCTGGTGGCCTCAGTTAACTGCATGAACAGGGAGGTCACTGAACTGAAGACTAATGTGTTGTGATCCATGCAGTTACTCCAGAGGCTGAAGCGAGCACCAACCGCAGCTCTGATGCAACTCCTATAATTCCACATTTCCAGCTCAGAACAGCAGGTGTCGGGATGCGAAACAGGGAAACAGAAGCTAACATTGGACTGAATGCTGGGCAGCTTGTTGGCTATCAGATCACCTGCTACGTTTCTTTCCAGGCAGAGTGGAAAACAACATGCAAGAGCTGGGATAGAGCTGCAGGTACAGGAAGGCCATGTGTAAATATATGAATATGTCGGAATTACAAAAGGTCAGACACGTTTAAATTTAGTATGGGTCAAAATTGTATTTTGGGAAGGTTCATGCTCTCTCATATGGTCACAGCTCGATGCTTTTACCTTTGTCAAGGAGGTCATGTTTTCACTCCTGTCCGTTTGTTTGTTTGTGAGAAGGATTATGTAGAAACTACAGGACGGATTTGTATGAAATTCTACCCAGATGTAGGTTTTGGCATATTCTGATGATTAAATGTTGGTGACGTTACTGGTTTCGCATTTAGAATAAAATATAATAAAATAATAATTTCTTGTAGTATTGTTCCTCTCATTCCTTTGATGTTTTTTGGTGGTAGAGCTGATGGCTCAGTTTCAACAATTCCTCTGATTCCTTTGATTTTCCTTTAGGGGTGGATCTAGGGGAACTCAACAGAGACGCTGAAGGGGAAAGCGCAGGAGACGACCGGCTACAGAGTATTTGAGAGTTACTCAGAGAGTATATAGGGGCTGGTAATAGCTCAGACATTAATGGAGAAATCTGCATGGATTTTCCTAAACCTTATTGTTGTGCCTTGGTGGAGGTTTGCTTTTTTCTAGTCCTTTGGTGGATCAGTTTGCGCTGTGAAACAAGCTACACCTCGCAGAAATGTCGGCCTAATCGAGATGATTTCTCAAAAAATAGTGAGAGATTTTTTTGTCTGTCACCCTTAACATTATAACCATTTGCCTAATATTGTGTAGGTCCTAGTGTTGGTGCTAAGACAGCGATGACATGTCGAGGCATGGACTCCACAAGTCTTGTTAGTTGGGCATAGATTGAATTTGCTTGTCCAGCACATCCCAGGTCATCAATCAGTCATCAATGTATGACTGATTGTGTGAATGGGTGAATTCTGGCTCACATTGTAAAGCGCTTTGAGTGGTTGAACAGATTAGAAAAGCGCAATACAAGTATAGTCCATTTACCATTTATCAGACTAGACCACCTTCTTGTATAAGAATAGGAGTCAGCTTAGACCCTGTGTAGACTCAAGCTTGACAACAAAGTGGTTTTAATTCTAGCTTCTTTGTTTACTTATGACATGATCATGACTCTTATTAGAAACCAGAACAGCCCGCAATCAGCCCGTGTGACATTCTTCGGGGTATGTCCAAAATCTAAACACACTAAGTCCAATGTTTTGCACAGGTTTCCACTTTCCCAAACCTAACATAAACGTTCAGTGATGTGATGTTCTCTGCCTGTACAAAATGTTCCATGCCGTACCCCTGGAGGCCCAACTTCAAGGACCCATTAGAAATCCATCCCAGCGTGAGGTATATATCACCTGCCCTCCACCGACAAAAGGCCGGGGACCTATTACACAACCTCTTGCACACACTCTGGGTCTTCCTCATTAACTCACTGCCTGTACACACAAAGAGGGTTGTTGCAAGGAGAAAGGGTGACTCCTAAACCTGTACGCAGTATGAGTTCCCAAATCCCCTTGTTGATACACAAAAATTCATCCTTTGGTTAATTTTTTGTCACGTCACAAAATGTCACGTGCTGTTTCCTCAGTAGTAATGGAGGAGTGGGAGGAGTGAACAAAACATGCAGCAGGATTTCAATTGTTAGGCATTTGCTGGCATTTAAGATTTAAATATGAGCACAGTCCAAAGTAAGAGTCATGGTTACAGTGACTTATGTAGTGATGGAAAGCTGCATGGAAAACTTAATTAAGCAAATGTGGCAGTGAGTTTACAATGTCTGGTCAGCATCAAGTGGTGCTTTAACAGAGATCCTCCTTGGCGTGAAGTTGCAGAGTAACTTGACCCAACTCCACAGTTTATTATTTGTAATTCATAACATACAAAAGCTCCAACCATCAACTAATCCTGGCTAAAGTTTTAACTGTTTACTAGAACAGTAATTATTTGTATTTTCTTCAGGAAAATCCATTTATGCTGTCCAGCAGATAAAACAAATAACTTGTGGTGTGCATAGCTGCATATCCTCCCTACCTGCATCACCTGGAGTCTCCCCAAGCTAAGTTAGCAGATCAAACGGACAGCATGCACATTAGGTGGAGACTGTACCGTAAGTACCGTCACCATTCTTCATGCGAGACGGTAAAAAAAAAAAATGCCTCAGGTCATGCCCCTTAAACACCAACCTGTTGATGTGAACATTACGATAGGACGTATAATGTAACTGTGGTTCTATAAGTGCAGGAGTAATGGCATGTGTGTGTCTTGAATCCGGCTTTGTGAAAGGTCAAATCAAAAACTCAAAGAGTGTTAGACTGTACTTCAAATTATGAATGAAATGTGGTTATTATAGTTGATTTCGAGAATTCTCAGTATTTTACATCCAAAAAAAAACAAATCCCCACTGTGACTCCTCAAACGTTATGTGTTAAATTTCATGCCATTCCTACATGATGTAACTTAACTTAAACAAGATTCGACTTGATTCAAGAGATTCAACTGTATAAGTTGAGTCTCTTGAGGCGATGTTGAAATGAACTTTCAGACACAGTTGTGTCTGCGCTTGGAAACTTACATTTCTGTTACTGTTTGGATTGTTTACACTCAACATGCATTCTTTGGATTAAATGGCTTTCTTTCAGCACCATGCAACACTGTTGAGACGATTTAACTTAATTCATTTGGGTTGGATAGACTCTAATTATTGGGGTAATTTTACTACTGCAAAATTAGTTGGGCCAACCATGTTCAATAAAGTTGGAGGTAATCCAACTAACTAAATTGAATCAATCCTAATCAATTACATTGGCCCAGCCCAAATACATTTATTTGGACCAATGTAATTATTATAAACAAAAAAAAACCAGCCTAATCATATGGAAATACTTTCCAGAAATGACAAATTACATATTTTTAAAGTTACTTTAAAAATATTAACACTTAAGTTAAGGGCACTTCATTTTCTCTAATCTCTCAGGAAATAAACCTACATCGCGAAATTTAAGGATTGGATTGGTTCTTATTTAGCTGATGTGTGGTAAGAGCTAGATGGACACACGTTGTTCGGGCTAAGTGGAGCCCGAACAACGAAAAGTTTGTTTTCGTTGTTCGGGCTCCAACGAAAACAAACTTTTCGTTCCGTTAAGAGCCATTTTAGATTCCTGCTGAAACTTTCGTCCTATATTCAGGCAGCTATGGTATCAGTCATCAGAACTGCGGAGTTAGAGACAGTCACTAAGAAGCTTCATTAGTTCAGCTGACTGGTAGGCATGTGACGTCATGGAAAATCCTCAGTCTTGACTTAGCTCTGACAATGTCTAAAGACCTCTATTAGAATTTCAGGACAGGTCGTTCCAGCCATCCAACCATCTTTTTTCGTCAGGGGTATAGTACAGTTTCTTTGTTATAGGAAATACCCGGAAAGAAACAGTCCTCATCTATTCCTCAGCAGTTGGGTACAAACAGAAGAGACAGGCCTATTTATGTGTTCACTATGGGATTGTTTTGCCACCATGACTCCTCATATTGGAGACATACAGTGGACACAAACAACTATTAAGAACTGAAAAGCAGCCTTGAAAGGGATGTTTTTTTTATTTTTGGTTTTTGTTTTAATCTTTCGCTGTTTTTAAAACCTGGGCCCTACATTTACATATCTTGACCTGTACACGACTCATTTTGGTCATCAAAACAGTGGAAATACACTGGTAGTAGGTCGTCTCATGTACCTTCCACTTCAGCATTTCTGTTCAGTCCACTGAGCCCGCAGCTCCACCCCCAAAAATACAAAGGAATCAAAGGATCGAAGGCAGCAATAACCACAATGTGATGTGAAATCTCCAAACAGCTTATTATTTTATCAAAGATATGCCAAAACCTACCTCTGGATACAATTTCATGAAAATCCATCCTGTAGTTTTTCCGTAATACTTCTCACAAACAAACAGAGAAACAAACAAATAGACACACACATAGGAGTGAAAACATAACCTACATGGTGGAGGTTAAAAAAAAAACCATACTTGCCATGCTCAATAAAAAGGAAATCAACTGATGTACACTAAACCTTATCACATTTTTAGTAATGATAGGTTGCGTTATGTGTCTAATCTCAGAGATCTTGGAGTGAACTTTTAATTAATTTCTGTATTTTTTAAACACATCTTTCAGTTTATTTCCCTGAAAAACTTTTATATCACGTTTTTAGTTTGTAACAGCCCTTTCATTACAAAATTGTTGAGCCACCTGCTCCAGGCATAGCTCCAAATGTAGGTTTTGGATTATGTTACAAGATAAATGTGGCATTTTTATGTTTACTAGACCATAATCAACTTTTGGAATATAGAGACACTATGGAGGAGAGTTCAGGGAAGTAACTGTTTATTTCAGAACCACAGAAATAACAACATCATGTGTGTGGTTGAACCACATTCAAAAACCTTTAAATAATTGAACATTTTTCAAATAAAGAGTAGCTCTGGTAATCTGTAAACATTGCGGTGCAGTGTTGTTTTATGTATTATTTTCCTGTCTGTAACACTAGTCACTTTGAAACAAAATATTTTGTGGGAATAATATGAAGAAAAAAACATACATTTACAAAAATGCTAAATCCTTCCTCTGCGGTGCTTCACATCACTTTCTCTACTATTTCGCATATTTTTCAGGCTGTTAAAGACCTTATAACTGCTTTTGGCATATTTTTGCACCATTTCCACCGCATGCCATCATCAACACCTATACAGTATATAAAACCGTGGCCATGCAAGTCTATGCGTCTTCAATTGGTTTGCATTAAGTGATTTCTTGTCTAACATGACAATGAATCCAACACTATAACAGATTCAGTTTTTGCGTTCTTTGAAATAACTGATGTTGTGTTTCTTAAACTAAAGTACAAAGGGAATATTTCTCAGAATCAATGTGATGGCTTTTAGATTCTAATGAAAAAGTTAGTAAAATGTTTCTTTTGAATCAGCAGCGGTATCCCTGACGAGGATGACATCAATGAGAGACATACAGGAGGGATAGGTGTCTAACAATCTCTGATCTTCATCACATAATGTCTGAGAAACAAAACGTCCGTCGTTTGAAAGAAAACAACAGCGAAAACGGTTTCATAACAGAGGTCAAGAGGATAGTGACAAAACATTCAATCAGAAAACAGATCACAAATTAAAATCTATATGCAGTTTCCCTTGGTTTGTTGTTCTTTTTTCACTTTTGTACCATTTCCTGTGTTAAGTAAACATCTCACGAACAATTTATGACATTATTCAGTTGAACATGTTTTGCTGTCTTCACACATATGAAAACACTTGTGTTTTTATGTCTTATTTAGATCAGATGTATATAAGAGGTTTGAAAAAGAGAAGGACATCTTAGAGTGACTGCTCAGATCAATTTTACTCAAGAACAAAGTTAATTCATTTTATTCCTGATGGACCTCTAATCGGCCTAAATGACCACTTAACTGGTTCCTTTCCTTTTGTAGTGTCCATATTTCCCTCAAAAAGTTCTCCAAGACAAAAAAAAGGCAAGATGTAATTTTCATTGTAGCCGATTTCACCAAAATCACGACAGTGGCAGCGAGAACTCTAGATATTGGTTTTCATGAAGATAATTTCTGCCACATGTCATGCTCGTTAAAAACAAAGTTTTGCAAAGAAAAATAAAGTTTTCGCTCAAAGTGACTTACTGAGGCAAATGTATTGCGAATACACAATTGTTTGAACAACCTGGGAAAGTCCAATTACTTCACAAATGTTCTCGGTGACATTTCCCAGCATGCTAACTAACGATTTGACCAACTTGCTGACTGAAAAGAACAGAAAGTTCTACCTGAGCTGAATAAATTAAGAAAGTTGAGACAATATGTGGGGCGGATATTCATAATCTCCCATTCTTCTGTTTAGCCTGTCTGAAAAAACACATATCTGATAATCACCACTGGTCACAGCAGCAGTGTTAGTGTGGGTGGCTTAAGCAGCAGGTGAGTTGAGGCACAGCTGCAAATATCCCTGTTTAAGATGGAGCAAGCTTTTACACAAACTGGGGCCTGTATCTCCGTTTCAAATAAGATAAAAAGGCTATCGAAAGCTTACAGAAATGGATAAAGACTCTTCAGCCTTGTTTGGCAATATCTCTCCATCGTTGTCCCAACACTCAAACCATCAGATCCATAATTGTGTAGATTAGTGTTTGGTATAGCCACAGGGCCACTACTCAGGGTTTACACTGCCTTAAAGGAAGTACCTGATCTGAGGGGATTTCAGGGTTGCTCGGCTGTGAATCGTAGCTTTGTCCCTGGTCTGTGGCCCTCTGGTTCTGCATAGATTGTTCTGAAGGTCAGGTTGATGCGTGGGCCTCGGTCATGATACTCTTTAGCCACTTGATGCTGGTGGAGACAGAAAAATAGATTCATTCATTATCCATAACCACATGTCCTGTTCAGGGTTGCAGGGGTGGGAGTCTATCCAAGCTGACATTGGGCAAGAGGCGGGGTACACCTTTGATGAGTCGCCAGATCATCACAGGAACGACACATAGAGAAAGACGAATATTCACACTCATGCAAGAATAACCAATAATCACCTTCTTAATATGACCCAAACTGATAAGGTAACATATCCCCCAACACAACAAAAAAAAGAAAAAGGAAATTCAGTCACCTTAAAAACTTCATTCTCTTGAAATCTTTAAAAAGAAAATAAATCTATATGTAATGTCTGGCGAAGCTAGACCGTATGATCTGCCAGATCTGATCCTGACAAGATGACAACCCTTAAAAATCAGGTTTCCGTAGAAACCAAAGTTTGGTGCAGGTAATATTTCTACTTTTCAGTATCAGGATTTATAATTTTTTGTCCACAGCATCCTATGACTCTATATCCCCATCACTTCTTGGTTGGGAGAATAAAAATTGCACATGTTCATAAACTGCAGCTTATGAAATTTCTTGTTATAAGATTTGTATGCGACTCTGGGTTGAGACTATCTCAGAAGAACGCAACAGACAATCCGTGCAAACACAGTGAAGAAGCTTGTTTCAAGAAGAAAAGTCTGATGTATGGGAAGTCTTAGTGAAGACTTACACTTGAGGGCGGTAGATGGAAACGTCATTTTTTTTTTTTTTACATCTTTCTCTAAATCACCTTTGAAACATTTATTATTCATCAATGATTAAAAAAACAAACAAACTATTGTTGTTGGGCAAAAACACAGACTCATGCAAGCCTGCAACTGGGATTATAGAGCAAATACCTGGCACCCTAGAAATTAAGATACTTCTTATCATTTATTGAGCTGATGTCTGCTAAAAAGACTCTTACCAGGAAATGGCCATCACAAGAGAGCCAAACTTTAAATACAATGATGGAAATTACATTGGAACTTGACATATTGTAGAAGATAACGGAATTCATTCATCATTAACTGGAGCCATTTTCTCCACACTAGGAACAACATTTACAATTTAACACAACATTGACCAAGCTGGATTTTTTTTTCTTTTTTTACTAATGATTAATTCTATTTATTATGTTAAGATAAAGATATCTCCCTACTTACATAGTTTATTTCATTTTCCTTTAAAAAAAAGAAAAGAAGCCATTCTGCATTTAATTCATTCACAAATATACAAAAGTGGATTTTTCTCTTTGTTGACTTGTGATAAACGGATTAATTTACACATGAGACATCTCAGGGATAGGTTTGATTTATAATAATTCTTAATAAAAAGTAAATAAAAAAGGAGATGAAATTGTCACGAGTTTCTCAAACATTAGGTCACATCGTTTGATAGTAGTTGGTAATATACAACAAACACTGTTTCTGTTTTCTAAACGTTTCCTGAAATAGAAAAGATACAAAGAGGTGTCTCTCAGAGTACAACTTCCAGACCTTCTGCATTGAGAAAGTTTTTTTTGTTTTCCTCTTCTGAAACTCCTATTATCCAATCTATCGGTCTGCCATCATCTGCATCTCAGGTGTCGGTGAAAGTTTTTTTTAACAACTACAGTGTCAAAAGCAAAATTCCGGAATGGGATCAAATATCCCTGGATCCTCTTTCAGACAAATGAAGTACTTTAGAAGGATTGACAGGTTTTGTTAAATATTTAGCACAGACTTCCAAACTTCTGTACCTGAGCCAGGAGGCTTTATTAGCCAGAGTAGGACTGTGGTGGCAGAGAGAAATTAATGGATGGAGTGATATTCGTTTTCTGGCAGTATCTTTAAAGGGGAGACCAAACCATTGTTGAGATGTTCACCATAAAACAAGTGTGACCTTCTCACTATTCTTCTAAACCTCTTTTACTGTCTCTGTGGTTCTCTCCCTTTTTGGCCACATGTTCCCTTTGTTTTTTCTCACGCTTTATCATTTTAACTTATATTTGCAACTTATGATCAGCTACATTATCTGGCCGGAACACATGGCTAAAGTAGTGTGGAAATGAAAAAGCCCAAACTACAATCGTCTTTTCCACAATTTAGCATAAATCAAAAGTGAGCATTTTAAGACAACACATTTACTATTTAAAGTTTTGGTGCTTTGATTTCCTATTATTTTTACTATTCAGCAGCGACATTAGTTGTGTTTGGAAATAATATTTTGTGTCAACACACATCAGTAGTATACAATTGTTATATTTTACACTGATGCTCTTTACCAAAAGAAAAAACATTGTGTGGAGTTCCACATGACTCCTTATACGAGTTACTGAATATTTACCTCTTACAAGGAGGTTACGTTTTCATCCATGACTGTTTTTTTTTTTTTTAGTCGTATATTTGTTGACAATAACTACTGGATGGATAGTTTATGGGGAGGATCCAGAGATCTTTTTCCACAAATTCTTCGACATTTTGAGATTTCTAACATTTCCCCGGATCACCTGAAAACAACCAATGTCCACAAAACTTTGCAGATGGTTGGGGCGTGGGTCAAGACGCAGATCTGGGTTGAGGGAGGGATCCAACAAACAGCTTCATAACTTTTTTTAAATATTGCAAGAGAGGACATTTTTCAATATTATCCCAAATACTGCACAAACTACAGATCACATTCTAATTGCACTTGGTGGAAGGGCAGGACTTGGGTTAGGAAAGCCAGCCAGACATAAGTGGGATAGATTGGCCTTGGGAGAGGCTTGCACTCTACTTACTGCAATTCTAGTATACAGTAAATGCTAATGATCCATCATTTAATTTTTTTTCTGGCCATGATTAACACTCCATTCGCTGCAAGAATACTATGAACAGCAAGCCGGTTTATGGTGTAAACATGTTCAGGAAGCCTTGCTGTAAAGAACTTGTGACTTGTACAGGGCAAAATTATGAACAGGATACGCTGTGTGTATCTGAGTGTGTGTGTGTGTGTGGATGGATATGGACTTTAACTTAAATAAAGTGGAACATGGATACCCGTACTTGCTTGGTTAAGACTGCTTTAGAATTTGTATGTTTCAGATAAATCCGTTTTCACATTTCTCCCGATGAGCATTCCTCTCAAAGGACTGTTCAGTTCTTACCTTCATATTAATGGCACCTTATGTGCAACTGACACCGATTTTATCCCCCACTCTTCTTAATGCTCATTGTCAACTTGCCATTTCCGTTCTACACCATCCCTTAGGTGTCCCTGTCCTCTAACACCTATCATCACCCTCCTTACATCTTCAGGTGCTAGAACATCTCCATGCAACATAAATCCCACTGCCCTGATATACAACTGTTGTTGCTGCTGCTTAATGTTTGTTTTAATTTGACATTAAATTCTCATGATGTTCCTCTATAACTCCACTGTTATGTAACGCCTGTTTCTGATGTTTGACAAGGTTATTATTATGATGTATTTCAGGCAGAAGAGACATGTTCATTCTCTTTCCAATGGCTGAAAGGATTTAGCCATCACGAAATCCAAATTATTGTAATAGACGACATCCTCGCTGTCGAGTGCGACCCAAATGTTTTCAACAGTACCTCATTATCCTGAGGCTCTGCTTTTCTCTCCAGGCCACTTCATCTGTCCTCGTTGCCTGAATCAAGTGTCTTTAACACAGGTCTCACGTGTGTTAGGCCGGAAGCAATTATACACTCACAAATGCATACAGAGACTCACATAGAAGCAGAGAAAGAATATGTGAGGTTACTCCATTCATTGTAAATAACAACGGAATTGTTTGTGTTGTGGTATCTGGATTAATGATACTTAAAGACAATATAGAGACCTATTCTTTTAAGGCTTACACCAACTAACTGTTTACTGGTGTGTCTCCTTTGTTTGAGCGGTACATTTAGGGTCATGTTGGATACAGTTACTGTTACATTGCAGTATCAGATGAGCCTTAAAGTAATAAACTCAAACACTTGTAACATGTCCTATTCTTTATTTATGAGTGAAAAAATGTGACGACTTGATTTTATTTCCAACAGGCAGGATTTGCATCAACGTTTGTTTTGGTGTAAACAGAAGAAACCCTGCCACAAACAGACAATAATTGTTTGACTGACAAGTAAACTTTGACCAGTGTCAAGTGAAAACACAGGAACTAACACTAAACAACAAAGATGTCTCCAAAAGAATCAGGGGAAAACAAACAAAACTTGTATCTAACACTCTCAGCGCCGTCTTTAAATGCTGTCTGATCCTGATATGGTTGAATGTGAACATTTTTATTTATAAACCATTTACCAGCGTGTGGTTTGGCTGCTTGAGCAAGACATTCCTCCTGATGGCTCCTTTCATTGGCGTGTGTGTGATTGTTGGAATATTCTTTACTCCTCATGAGCAGGTTGAACCTTGCCCCCACTGTATAAATGTGTCAATGGGTGAATGCAGACATGTGTTATAAAGTGCTTTTGGTTGAAAGCAGCCTGCAAAAGCAAGATATAAAGACAGTCCATTAACCATTTGATTGGTGAGCTGAGCCTACCTGCCAATCATCTTGAGTGGCTCCTGACATCAGCAGAAGTGTCCCGTGACTCAGAGGCACCCGAATCCGCTCCACATAAGTGTAGTCAGTATTCTCTTCCTAATGCAGAAGTAAAAGAGGAGGAAAACACAAAATATCATAGGCTGAGAGCGGACAAAGGTATTGGTCCGATATCACACGACTTAAGACACAGAAATACAAACCATATATTGAACTACACTGAAGGTAGATTTGATGAACTGCTGATTCAGCTGTTAGATACAGCCCTCTAAATACCCTGATGAGCCAAAACACATTGCTCACTCAATCCTCCTCTGCATCCAATTTTCACTACATTATCTTTGCTCCAGTTCTGCAGTCTGCTCCGTGAGTCACTTCTTTTTATTAAGATTTTAGATTAAGCATCACGCAATAGAAGCTTCTTGACTGAGCTCCAAGTCTTACGATACCAGACTAACTCACGAGAAACATCAACAAAGTCATCATTTAGAAGGCCAAATGAAAGCTTTATAAATTCACTTTAATGGATACAGGAGTTGGAGTTGACCGTAAAATGATGAAAAAAAACATCTTTATATTGAAAAGAATTATAAGAATATGGTACCAAGACATTTAAATTTGGTCCAGACCATCATCTCACCGGTGGAGGCTGCTTACGAAGGCTGAATACTCTGGTGTCACCCAGGCTGAGGGAAGCGATGTTGGGTTTGGCACCTAAGGAGGCCTCATCGTCACTGTGCCAGCCGAGGCTGTCATGGCCATCTCGATAGAGGTTACACAGCAGTGAGTTGAAGCTGCATCCACTCACTCCCTCCACTGCCTTGCGAAGTGTTACAAGCAATGGATGCCACTATGAGATCAAAAAAGAGGAAAAAGAAATCATGTAGGGTAATGAAACCAAATGAAAATGGATAAAACAACAGCAACTCCAAGGCACTCAAAGCAAAACTATGCCAAGGCAGCTCAGTTTCTAAGTGATGTCACTGCACCTAATTGACAACGAAAATCTTCCCCTTGAATTTGCAATCTCATTTTTTATGATTAGTGTGATAGTTATTCAAGAAAATTTACATTTCACTGATAGCTACTTTGGATCTAGCATGTAGCTCAGTAACTTTTGAATATGGGTCAAATTTACAACCAAACTGAATCAGCAGGTTTCAGCTACACGTCCATAGCATGATGATTGGTTACCTCACAGTGGCAAATTTTCCATGAGCCCAATAAATGTAAACATTCTGGATCACAAGATCTGGAATATTACTTGGATCCATAACAAACGTTGATGTGCGTTTCATGAGGTCATTGCGTAATTGTATTGCCCAAGCTTTGTAAGCATTATCAGTGCATTTTAAAGCAGAATGTTTTGCAAATGCCACTGTTATAATAAATAATAATAATAATAATACATTTAATTTATAAAGGTAAAGCATCTTTTGGAAAATACTGGATCCAGAGGATAATTCAGAACACAGTGAAAATCAAATCTTTGGCAGAAGTGAAAAAGGCAGGACAGCAAGTATAGGTAAACAGAATATTCTAAG
This sequence comes from Lophius piscatorius, assembly GCA_009660295.1. Lineage (NCBI taxonomy): Eukaryota > Metazoa > Chordata > Actinopteri > Lophiiformes > Lophiidae > Lophius > Lophius piscatorius. The sequence continues at coordinate 45,109 of VRLP01001828.1, read as the reverse complement.
AAAAAAAAAATTAAAGTGCAAAAAAGAACATAACTATGGAGCTCCTGAAATCCCATGAGAATTTTTTTTTTTTGTTGTTGTACTGTTAATCAATAAACTCTTCTGAATGGATAAAGCCACCATATAATATATAATGGCGTGACCAGGGCTTTCAAAGTTTTATTTTCACTTGTCACACAATTGGTTGAAGAAACATACCGTCAGCGTAAATAAATATCATCAAGTCAGAATACATACGCAATGCCGACCAACATTACTTCCGCTGTGATCCTTCAAAAAATTAGAGCACTTAAAATACAATAATCAGCAAATGGAAACATGTGCTTATGTTTATGCCATTCACAGAGAAATGGGTTACAGAATCATATTCTGACAGTTTTTGCTCGTAGTTATGAGGTCGTCATCAGCAGTAATCATTGTCTGGGCATACTGAAAGACAACAGGTAGCAGCTACACCAGTGGTTTTCAAAGAACAGCCCTGCTTTAACATTTTTTTCAAGAGACTTTAGAGGCTCCATACAAAACAAGAAGTGTTGACTTGGCGATTAAAAATCCAAAAGAAAAAAAACGAATGTGCAATGATGCATAATGTGTAAATAATGTGCTTGATCCATGATTTTCTTTAACCTGTTTGTTTGCAGCCATGGTGGATTTTGCATACGTATAGGGCAGCTCTCCAAACCAGCAGGTAAGCCTGGGCTCGTCGTATGCCTCACCTACACAAACAAACACACTTGAATTTATTGAGAATCAACTGCTAAGATGCACGGGACATTTAGGTGCCTCTTCTGCAGCTGCTTCATTGGATTTATAAATAGTTCTCAAAATTCTGTCCTCACAGCCCAATAAAATAAGAAGACGGGAAAAGTTCCTCAATTGAAATTTTTAACAAGCATTCTTGGTATTTTTTATACTAGTTTTTCAAGCTAGTTTAATATAAACATAAAACCAAACTTGTTGTTCTGCATGTTGGAGACTAATGTGACTCCATTTAATATGTTTCGATCATCAAACAGTGAACCACATGCAAGATAATCACCTTTTTTCTTATGTAAAAGAGGAGCTGTGGAAAAAAAAAAGATCCCATAGCCATCTTAATATTGCATCTGTAATTGGGTCAAAGCAATCTTACTTAAGAGGAGAACAGATCCTGTCTATTTTCAGTGGTCGCCTTCTTTTTTCTGACAACTAGCTATCACAGTTTTGTTTCTTCTTTTTGTTGCTGTAAGTATTTCTTTTCAGCATTAACACAAATGTATATCACATTAATCTGGTTTACCAACAGATTCCATCTTTAGCTCAGTGTAACATAAGGTAAATCAGAATTGTATTTCTGTTTGTCAGTCGGTCATGGTGCCCTCCAATGTCTCTTTAAAACAACCAGATCTCTTCCAAGAACCAATTCTTTGTAATTAATGTACTTTGGCCAGCCATCTGGTACAAGAACACAGAGTGAAACCAAAACAAACTGTTCAAGCAGCCCTTGCTTTTCATAGCGCTAAATTATTGAGGAGCTCTAGAGCCAATTCTTATAAATATGTGTGGTCATTTATCTCTGTTCAAAGGCTGTACTCCTCTGAAAGATGCTAACAGAGGGAAAAGATTAACAAAATCTTAACCCAAACACGAGAACCAATTTAGAATTCTGAGCAATGGTTGGAAAAACTGAGTCATGTGGGTTTTATGGCATGATAGAATAGAGGAGGGCGTAGGGGGGGTTTCTAGTAAAGAGTTAGCATCCTTTTTCCTTTACTTCCTATTTAACCCAAACATCACATGGACCGTGTTTACAAAGTCTGAGTCATGATGGATTGAGGTTATGCAACTTGGTGCCAATACCTGTGTTAAGATGTCATCCTTGTTACTTATCTGTATCGTACTGTCAGTCTGCAACGGGATGAACAAGATGGACAAGAGCCACCAGAGAGAACCGCTGATTCTAACGCAAAGTCTGGCTGCAATGTCTGAGCTACTCTTTCCTTTTAAAGGAAAATACCAACTGTTTTGTAAAAAGGAACCTTTACACCGCTTTGCAAGGAGAAAAGCGCCAATTTTCTTTACTTTTGACAAGTTTTGCAATTTTCTTAAGCAATATTGTACTAACTCGGATGAGATTAAAAAATCCAACATGTTTACAAAAAATTATGTATCATTTTTCATATCTCAATCTACGCTGAACATATTCAACCAGTACATTCTTTATCCTGTTAAAAAATCAATTTTAGTAGGACTTTTTTAGCCTTGGCAAAGGTTTTTAAATTTTTGTATACACAATATACAAAAGTACCAACCCTGTCTGTAGTTCATCTTCTGGGACCAGGGGAGCTCTGCTAACAGTTTACTGAATGCCCAGTCAGCCTGTTCTTGAGGCAGAAACCCAGGCTGCAGTTTCAGTCTGGACATACAGAAAGACAGAACACACACAGACTAAGTAGAAAGGTAAAGTGATTATATATGTATCCAGTATGGGCTGTACAAAAGTAATAGTAAATTGAAAAGTTTGAACCCCCTTTAAGTATAACATCACCATAGCAGGTTGTCTATCCACCACGGAGAATACTAAACTGACAGAATGACCAGCAATTTCTAAAAGAGGCTGCCATTACAGTAGACTTTACCAGAACTATGTAAGGCCTGTTGCCCAACCACATTGGAACTGAAGGACCCATAGCTGTTCTGAATGGCTACACTGCAAGATAGAGGGAAGAGACTGGCACCTTTACGAGGAGTGAAATACACTATCATTACAGTTTGGGATAACAATGCACATTTTCCGACAGGACTTCCTGGAAGATTTCCCCTGTGTTGCTGCTCTTTTGACACAGCTGCCCAATCCAACAACTGGAAGGGGTATGAGATGTACCTACAAATCTGGTTGAGAATTAAAAGGCTAAATTCTTAAAAATCCCGACATTCCTTATTGCTAAGTCTAAAAACAAGAAAAAAGACATTTGAATGAAACAGGCTGTTTCCATTTCCCCTTTTTGTCTCATTTGGTCGTCTGCTACTTTGTTAGTTCCCTAAAAGTGACGTAAACATATATGTAAATATTCTGGTTGTCCTGTGTTCGATTAGAACACTACATATCATTATAATTCAGTGTTTATTAAAAGCATGGCTCAATTCCATATAACTTTTGTCTATGCTCACAAGAAGAATAAAGTCTTCACCACAATTCTTATTTATTTTATTGACTAACTGTGCTGCTAATTACATTTTTGGTTGTTCATCAACATGTTGTGTGTTTTTTGACATTGGAGTCATGGTACAAATTTATTCACACTGAAGTCAGAAACAGGTCACATGAACAACCAAGGTAAACCTCTAAGACTTTAGAAAATATGAGATGACTGCCATCTAGTGGAACTCAAACTCAATCACATTACCGTCTGATTGCTTCTCAATTTGACTCAACATTCTTCGTCCATACTTCACACAGAATAATTTTTACCAGTGAAACTGTACTCACCTGGACACACCCGAAGGACCGTGGCTGATCTCATAATCACCCGTCTCTCTGACCACAGGAAAACACATATAAAACCCAAATGATTGGTTGTAGAAAAGCAAATAACACAGCCAAACACCATTAGAAAATTACAAATTCATTACAAACAGATGTAATACGAAAAAATATCCCCCCAAAAAGTCAATCCAGGTAAGGTTAGCATGGGTAACTTACTCAATCACCTTCACTTCAGGAACATCTCTAATTGGCTACAATGAAGAACAGACACAACAAGTACATACTTATAAAACATGACAAAGTAAATAAATCATCACTATATTCACTGGTTACTGATTATTGTCTACCTTGGTGGGCTGGTGAAACTCAAAAGTCTGAGCGGTTTTCTGTGGCCCAAATCCCCACGATGCAGCAGCAGGAGTGACAGTTTGGGCTTGTTGGTTGTTTGCGACTGCACCTGGTTAAAAATAAATAATGTTAATATCTACGTATTAAGAGGGCTAATAGAACTAATGAAAGGTTTTTATTATTTTCTCAACCCCTGTGAAGGAGGTTGTGTTTTACCGGCATATGTTAGTTTTTCCTGTTTAGCAGGATCTCACAAAAAAATTATATTTCATAATTCAATTAACATTTTAATTTGGACTACACATATTTTCAGTCTACTCACATCATTTCATTGCTTCTCTCCCTGCTGCTTTACGTGAAAATCATCTAAATTAAAACTTAAAAGAAATATGTCAACTCAGAGGACTTTAGAGTTTTGAGTGAATCTCTCTTCTCTTAGAACAAACAGGATGATGTTCTTTGATTGTCGTATTCTTCAACCAATCAGATTTTGAATTTGTCATGTATGGCAGTTCTTTGATACACCTTCACCTTCTAGTTTGCCTAGTTCTACGTCAGTATTGCATATGTGGAAGGCCTGTTGCATTGTGTAGTTGAGCATGCATCAACTTTATGTACTGTCATGTTTGGCGGTGACCATCCCAGTATCCTTTCAGACTTAAAGCAAATTAAAACATGTGGGGGAAATAGGACTGGGCAGCCTATGCTGTGAGTACTGGCGTTCATGTCAGTGAAAAAGGATCTTCTGTTGGAGCTAAAAAGCAGCGGTGTCCTATACGACCGTGTCATTGACCTATTTTTAAAGAAAGAGAGGAGGATGGGCTTTGTGTGTCTGGATCTTAAATAGCTAATGATTATTGCAGGCTTTAGATCGTGGTTGCTGTATGAAGTTCAGATTCATTGGTCTGACAGTGCCAGTGTGCCATTGGGTATGAATGTTTCTGCCCAGCAGCTTGGCTGAAGCTTGGCTTGAATCTGGGAGGAAACCCTATTGAATCCCGATTGTGCCTCTTACATTCTATGGCATTTTTTTCTTTATTTGTGGTGGTATGAGCAAATGTGACTGGTTGTTGAGAGTTTATTATTTAGTAATGAAAGTTATTTGAGACATACTGTATGTGATAACTATTTGGGAATCAGCATCATGTCATTAAGTGTAATTGTGCTACGTCCTTGATGATTTCACTGTGTGTCTATGCAGTTATTGTTTATCCCTAATAGCTGTTGAACCTTGCTTCAACCGTTTTATTCCACCAGATAAATATTATTGTTCCTTTGAATATGGGCTTTTTACGTAGTCTGACAACAGCCTGTAGCTGTGATATTGTGAAGTTATTTGAGGGCAGCGTAACTGTGGGAGTAGAGCACTGAAGGCGCATGTGGAAAATCCACATCCTGCCACTGACAATGATCTATTTTAACAAGTAGCGAGCAGAAAGAGTCATCTACTACCCATAAAACAGTATTTATTGACCAATAAAATACCTGCTCGTCCTGAGTGTTTTGGCATTTGTTTGGCCCAGGAGCCCTGGACTCTGGATTGCCGACGTTTATCTGACATCACATCTGCAGGGTGAGAAAGTAAGATGTAAAAAAAAAAAATCACATGACACGCTTAATATTTACGAAACCACCTGCCAACAGAAAAATATAGGGAGCAGTGGTCCCTGATATTATAGATGATGACATCCTGCAAAATTTCATCAATATATCCACCAACTATTCCTTTCTCTCCGTGAGCAGAGGAAGCAAGTACCTGTCCTCCACTCTCAGGCGACTAGAACTTTCAGTGACTTAAGTGGCATCCTATTGAGATAAAAATGCAAATACTTTTACATTCTCTGCTCCATCTCTGTACATGTACGATGTGCTTTCAGTGTAATGTGACAATAATTAGTCATTTATGATCTTAATCTATTGTGTATACAGTGATGTGAAAAAGTATTTGATTCCCACTTGGTGTCTTTTTTTCATAATAAATTTGGTTTGATCTTTAAAACACATTTAACATGAAACAAATGCAGCCAGAGCAAAATAAAGATACACACATTTCAAATAATAATCATATGTATTGTACTAAAAAGGTTATCTGATACCAACTGGGCTTGTGTGAAAAAGTTCTGACCCAAAGAAAAAAATTACAGTCTGCTTTTACAACTGACTGCAACTGGACTAAACGCACTTGTCTGTCCCACTTACATAGACCATTTTATGAAAAGGTTGTGTCATATGACTCACCAGTAGCACACTTTGTCAAAGTCAAAATAAATTCCAGAAGAAATTAACAAGAAGGGGATTGAAATCGATCAGCCTGGGAAGGGTAACAAAGCTATTTCTACGGTTTTAGGACACCAAAGATCCACAGTTAAACACATTATCTCCAAATGGAGAAGACTTGGAATAGCAATTAAAAGGTCAGAGCTCTTATATTTCCAATATTTAAAAGATACTAGGCAAAAATAGCATTAATGGGGGAGTGGCAGTGTAAAGGCCACTGTTACCAATTGAACAGTCAGGCTCATCTGAATTTTACATGCAGGGGTCACGTTACACCTGGCATAAACAAAACACAGCATTGCAGCCGTAAACAACTCTTTTTTGGCTATAGTCAAGCGTGGAGGTGGGAGTATGTTGGTGCTGGGATGCAATGCTTCTTAGAGGCAAGGATGACTTGCCATAATTGAAGGAAACATGAATTTTGCTCTCTACCATAAAATTCTTAGGAGGAATATCAAGTCTTCAACATGTGAGATGAAGCCAAAACCCAACTGACTCACGCAGCAAGATATTGATTCCAAGCAGAGAGGTAAGACTACCTCTGAATGGCTCAAAAAGAATAACGTCGGATGGAGACCGGAAAGAACAGATCACGCTCATATTCAGTCGTCAAGAAGCTGGTGTTTGGATAGCAATGGCATTTGTAGCAGGTCAAAACAGTAATAGACTGCTCCTAGAGACACTTCTCAATAAGGGTTGAATAGTTTGGGGATTCCAGTAGTCGATAAAAGTAGAATTTTGTGTTTATTATTTTAAATAGTTTGAATATCTGTTGAATTGAGCAATTTAAATTGTTTTTGACGATTGCAGACAGCTGATAATGCAGCTTGCCATTTAGCCTCTACGCTAAGTTAGCTATTGACACTTAAACTTATTTTGATAGATGAAGTAAGTTCAATAAGTTAAAAAGTAAAGTAATTGTTAGGTAAGTTAAACTGAACTAAATCTTAACTTACCAAAGTGACTGCTGACAATTAAAAACGTCTAGGTCTTTGACAGCCATCCAGTGTTACAGAAAAATAAGTCCTGATAGAAAACAAAGATACAATTCAAGGTTCCGCTCTGTGCTTTCATTCTCCCGCCCCTCAAATCTTTGGGTAATGTGACCCAAATTTGTTAAAAGATATCTGGTTTATCAAAAGCTACATTATTTAAGTGGTGAATAAATACTTTGAGTGCTTCCTTAAATATATATATATATATATACACATATATATATTTATTTATATGTATATATATATATTTATTTATATGTATATATATATATATTTATATGTATATATATATATATATATTTATTTATATATATGTATATATATATATATATTTATTTATATGTATATATATATTTATTTATATATTTATTTTTACATATATCTAAATAAACAAATATATCTTTTTATATATATATATATATATATATAAAAATAAAGATAAATATATAAAAATAAACATTTAAATAAACATGTTTTTTTATATATATACATATTTATATATATATTTTTTATATATATATATATTTATAAAAATAAATATATATATATATATATTTATAAAAATAAATATATATATATATATTTATAAAAATAAATATATATATATATATTTATAAAAATAAATATATATATATATATATATTTATAAAAATAAATATATATATATATATATATATATATATTTATAAAAAATATATATATATATATATATTTATAAAAATAAATATATTTAAATATAAAAAAAAAAATATTAAAATATGTTTATATTAATATAAAAATATATATATACATTAAAAAAAATTATATATTTGTAAGACTATTATACTGTTACAAGTTAAGTGAAAACAAGCTTGCAGATGAAGAAGTGTCCCAATGTGCACTGTTCTGTGAAATGTAATTTCCTCATAAATATATTTTGGTGTACTACATTTGTCAATATTACCAGTTTAAGATTCTCCTTATGTATTATTTATATCATTTACGATTATCAAGTTATCAATGGTCTATTGATAGATAATGCACCATTTTGATTGGTTTAGTTTTTCCTCCAACATTTGTTTAAAGTGGGTGCTGTTCCTGAGCCAACACAAATTGCACTATAGTCCCAAAACTAAACAGGCATCTTCAGCATTAGGGAAAAAGTATACACAATTCAATTGCATTCTAGAGCGTTTAATAACAAGCCATTTAAATACGTACGTGTATTTGGAAATCAAAATAATTTGTAAAACATTAAAAGACTCCGACAGAAAAAATACATACATAAACGGGAGCTTGGCTGAGACAGAAGTGAGACCAAGACATCTTTGGCTATTCAAATGTGCATCAACTTTGTAAAGAGGAATAGTTTTACATTAAACATTTTTGTAATATGTGAGAAACTCCGTGGTTACATGTGAAATCACAGCTAACGATATAAAAATGTTGTCTAGCACTGTGTATTCACTTTGAAACCCATGGAAGCAAATTTGACATTTGATTTCAAGAGGCAGAAAGATTGAGCAAACCGTTGTTCATATGGACATAGCACCAGTTGAATTGCATACTTATACATTACATTTTTTTGCCAGTCAATACATGTTCATAGAATTTAACAATTTCCAGCATTAACATCAGGAGAGTTTTTTTTTTGGAGTTACTTTTTAAAGTAACTCCAAAAAAAAAAAAGAAAAAAAAGAATATTTATGCAACCACCCACCACAAATTCATAATTTTAAATATACTGAAAAACAAACAACAAAAAAGGAACCACGGACAACAGTTCAGTAAGATGTAAACTTACAAGAATGGACGCAAATCCCCAAATGGCTGCTGGTAACAGTGAAAGAAAGTCTGAGGATGTTGAAGATATCGGGCTCATGTGTTCATAATACAATAAATAATCATAGACTCCAATAAAAAAAAAAAAGATGCCCACCACCATTTTCCACTGCTTACAACAGCAGGAACTAACTAACTTAACAGTTTTTTACGCTATATTATTTTCACCATTAATGTCAGAGACAAAAATATTAATGTCCTTTGCCAAGAGCAGCATTTTATTATCACAGTTACTGCCTTCTTTTGCGCTTCATCTCGAGACAAAAACATTAGGACAGAAGTTTCTAAAGACTGTCATTCACTTGTTTTCTTGCGCATATTAACTGAAGGCACAAATGTGAAATCTCAAGCAACCTTAGATAATCAATTACATAAATATCTCTTTTCCGTAAATGCTTCATCAGGTACGAACGAAGTGGCCGAAGTCTTCCTATTCGCTCTTCAAACCATTGCCATTTCTCTGCTCTCGCAGCTTCCTCCGCTGCAGGTATCCAGTACGTTGCAGCCGATTCATTCTGGCGCCAAAGAAGATGACAAGGCTGCTTGGAACCAGACTGGTGGTCAGCCAACCCTATAGGAAAGAAATAAATGAAGTTAATAGTTTAACTTTTTATTAAACTAACTCCTTATATGGTCTGAATGTATAATCGATTTGTGTTTCAAGTCCTCAAGTGTCATTAAAAACTACCATATGCAGATAGATAAAAATTAAATCTGACATTCCATAAATAAGAGCATTTTTAAGCTTATGTTTTCTTGATTAGTTCAGTATCTTTTTCCACTTCTTACCATGACAGCATGAGGAAAATAGCCATTGGTCTGGGTCTGCAAACCAACAGTGTTGAGCTCAGCTGCCACATAGCGCTCTGGGGTGGGCTTGTCCAGGGTTGGCTTCCTTATACGAGTCATTTTAGTGGCCACAAAAAAGGGTAAAACACTCTGGCGGAAAACAAAGAAATTCATATGTCAAGCTTGAACAGGAGAACAAAATCACAGATAAGAAATGGGTCACCAGATTGTCATTGAGATAACTACAGTACACTGGCAGGTTCTGGGAAATAGTAGCAAATTACATGTTAGCATCATCAACATGCTGAGGTGATGCATTTAAACATTACCCACTACATCTATGTTCTAAACCGTCCTAATCATCAGGTGAAAGGATTTGGGGTTTGCTGAGGTGAAACTGTTTTACACATTTTAACCACAGGGTGGCACAGGAGTGGCCACTACAGAGTGCTAAAAACAGACCAAACAAGCTCTGACCAACAACAAGTTCAGAAATTCCTCAACTGTAAAATTGGAAATGGTCACGAAGGGGTATTTTTCTCGATCACCTTAAAGAAATATTGGCTGATACTAAGAAGTTTAAAATGTCTTTAGATTTAAACTCCTCCTCCACGTAGCTGACAACACATGATTCTGCAATACTGATATAATGTTGTGGAATTAATGGATGATTTCTCCACATCCCATTTTACGATTTACAAATTTAAGGCCAAAATGCAAGCTTAGCTGGGAGCACCTTCCCTAATCTTAAATTCCAAATAGTCTAAAGATTTCAGTCACTCACACGAAGACTGCTTTACACAATATAAGGAATACATATTTTATATATAATGTATATTATTTTCACTTTGACTGAAAAACTTCAGTGAGCAATTATAGATATGAATTGTTTATAGCTTGAAGCTATGTTTTGGTACAGTGCAAGTTGAAATGTTCTGTCGTACTGTATGTTGTACGGTTTAAATAACATGAATTAATGATGCATGATAGAGATATGCTCCTAGCCACAAAAAAAAAAAACACCCTAAGAAAATAATCCTACATAACATAGGGGGATTCAATCTCACCTGAACAATGATGCCCTGACGCCTGTACTCTTCTTGAAGTCCACGAGAGAAGAAATCTACGAAGGCCTGCAAGAAATAAAATGATGGTTGATGACAATCCGATTTAACAAATTAGACATTGGTAATTGTAAAATGTCAGTGTTCTCACTATCAACAAAAGTAGTAAAAAAGAGATTGAATGGCTTCCAGTAAGCAGATAATGATTATGAAAGTTTCCAGAGAAGATTCTTGCTGGTTGTGACATACCTTGGTGGAAGAATAGACCGTAAGAAGAGGGATAGGATACATGCCACTGGCGGAGGAGATGTTCAGGATAATTCCTTTTGACCTGAAAAAGTGTAGATTCAAAAGTTTAAGCTCTCTGAGGTGTTTAAATATTTAACAGCATGCAGCAACAGTTGCATTTCAGAAAATAATTAAGTCCCATGATGTGCAATTGTTCTAAAACATTGGTTCTTCGACTTTTTCAATAATGTACTCCTTTTCATCGTTCGTAGCCAGCTAAGCCCGCAAAACAATGATAAAAACTAATATATAATATGCCTGTGGATACAATGACAATTAAGCTCATTTCTTAATTCTCCCAAACTGTACACCCCATTTGAAATATATTGGACAAAATTCCACATCAAATTTTATTGTTTGTTTTTTTTTTTTTTTAAATAAGGGGAGTCAGCTGAAGTCCTCATTTTCATTAACACCGACACAACATCTGATGTTTGAACATTCCTTTTTATATTGGACATGTTTTAAGTCCTTATTATTTCTCAAATCCACAAACTTTCGATGATTTTCCAGGTCGTTTGAAACCCTGTGTAATATGCCACACGCACACACTCGAGTGGTAGTGGCCTATTTGTTGCCATGGCAGCCTGTTGCTGCAGTGATGTAGTGGAGACGCTCCAGCCTCACACGGCACCAAATGTGCCTGTGCTGTGATTGGCTAGCGTGAGTCACATGGGAACCAAGCAGCCAATCGGGTGGGAAGAGCACTTTGTGTGAATTGAAAGCTTGTCAGCATTGGGAACAAAGGAGGAGAGGATAGGAGATACAGTGATGGAAAAGGCTTGGTGAGGATTTTTTGTCCCCATTACTTATAAAAAAAGGCACCATTAGAATGTCAAGTCGGCCAAATACTGTTCTAGGAAAACAGGTTGTCGTATAATTTGAGCTTCCTTGTGCAGTTTTGTGCCACAATCTCATTTTTGTTGGTGATTTTTGACTGCAGTCATATTGCAAAACATGGAAGCCTATTATTTCACTCACTTCTCAACCATTCTGGGCAGCACCAAACGGGTCATCTATAAAGAAAAAGTTTGTTAACATCAGCAGTCATACAACAACAAAACTCAGGAGCAACAAGGGCATTTGGAAAGACGCAAAAGTGTTATATTAAAAAAGACTGAACGAGGGAGAGAGAAGGGCAGAAACTGACAGAGTTGCGTGGGTGGCGAGTACAGACAGCGTTGGTGTAGTCCACCGTTGCTTTGGGAACAACAGACACTGCAGGTACAATGATAGAAAGAGCAGAAGAGGAGAAAAGAGGGGGAGAAAAAAAGGGAAAAGTGATACCCACACAAACTTTAAATACTTGATAGAAGTATGAAGTAGGCTGAGAGTATTTGGAATAATCAACCCTTTAGAGCAAAAGTGTGAAAAGTAGGTGAAGACAGATGAGCTCACCTGGCACACTGATGTTATGTTGACATTGATCATATTTGTGACGAACTGAAACAGAGAGAACCAGTCAGCTAAAAACTCCAAGATCAAATCTTTATACAGAACGCTGTGAGACAACGATAAATCCTTTTGCCACATGCTTAGATGGAGGCAATTATTTTGACACTGTGCTGTAGAGTACCTCATGTGCAAATAAAGAGTAAACTACAAAACTCACATTTTCCAGATCAGAAATGTGGAGGTAGTACTCAGGATAGGAGTAGGACACGCCAACATTGTTGACTGTTGAGGACAAAAGATGAAAAACACCAATTAATCTGTTGTTTTACAAAATACAGGGTGATTACATTTTCTCCACAAGGTGGCAGCAAACGCAAACAAGATAAAAATCTGTATTTACTCCATAACCACACCTTACAACCAGTGGAGCCTGAATGGTAAAAAATGAAAATGAACAACGAGTTCCTTAAATTTTCCACAAAAAAAGTATGGTTTGAACTTCACATCTCAGGGTCTAAGTCCCCCAAACAGGTTAAACTGGAGTGTAATGCCGAACATATAGCATCAATTTGGATATCAAATTGATGCAAATCATTATTTTGACAGTCAGCACAACCTCAAATTTGAAAAACGTGCACCAAAAACTGTCTCCTTCATTCGGCATCCATTCACTACAATTTCATGATAATTCAACCCGAACTTAGAAACGACCCCATGGAACAATGAGGAAATTTGCTCATTTAAAAAAAAAAAAAAAAGTCAAAAATCCTAGGTTTGAAACTGCTACAATGAATCTATTTGGGAGAAACAATGAGAGTTCAGACCTTCTCATAATCTCCACAAAGGTGTTGTATGAGTTCAACACACATGACTGAACTACATAGGCTTCTTTCACTTTTCCAGGCCTAAATTTCTCTACTCCAATTTTTTTTTGAGTTAACGTGACACAATTCGGATGCTTTCAGGGTTATGTGAAGGGGAAAAAATAAAAGATAAATCTGATTTTGGTCCTTGATCGGATTTGTGCGGTTCATGACCACACAACTTCAATTACAATCGACATATCACTATTCATGTACTTTGGGGTGTCATGTCGACCAATCTGATCAAAAATAGTCAGTCTTGTGATGTCAGCATGACCAAAATCATACCCGGAAAGGTGGTTTGCCAACAGTTGAGCCGTGGCAAAACAACAAGGTTTTGAATGCGACACTCCATCCCATTAAGAAAAACAATTTTTATTATGACCAAGCTTTTCACCTCCTGCAGCAAACAATGGACCTCTTTCTCTCTGTATACAAGACAGGTGCATGTTAAATTTTTACAGGGTACTTTGTCTTGTGCAGGCGTTGAACACTAAGATTTGCAGCAATACTTGTTCTTAGTGTGTGAAAATGAGACTGAACTTTCTTTTTTCCCCCTACAAACATGCTAATGTGTCATCAGTTAATACATTAGAGGATTGCACAATTATTGTGAAAAAAAAATAATCAGCTCTTACCAAGAATACCAATCTCCAAACCAGTCAGTCCTTCTTCGATCTTGGAGTAGATGTCAGCCCTGCCAAAGTCAACTGCAATGGTCTTTGTTTCCACTTTAAACTGCTCCTCTGTGAGGGAAGAAAACAAAAGTCCATTACTCAGAGGGTAACGGCAATATCTATGCGTGGCAAATGGGAAAAGACGCACGTTTGTGATCGTTCACTAATGCATTCATGTGTTTCAAGTCTGCGATGATCACTTGGCCAAACAGAGCAATCCCCTGCTTCACACCCTGCATCCATTCAAGTGATTGGACCGTGAAACCAGCCATGAGACTTTGAGACTTAAACGTAAGATGGCGCTGTGTACCAAGAAACAAACTAGAGCGTTCCTCTCCCCCACCATTCCTCCTCTGTCTGCTTCTTCTTCATGTTTGAACAATAAATTGTAATTGCTGCAGGAACGTCAAAGACTCATTTGGCTTATAGGTGGTGTAGAGTTAGAAGAGGAAAATTCCTGGTACGTGCCTTGTGATAAAGACTCGTAGCGTGTTAATTATCACAAGACAAATTCACAGGGGTGTGAATTAAGAAAAAAAGGCATGAGTTACAGTTTGGGGCATCCCTGAAATCAATTTTCAGTTCAGATCATTTATAGACTCAGATGTTGTGATGAATATGCCAAATAAAAATAAAAATCAGGTGACATGGTGAGAAAGAAGGAGAAGGGTTGAAAAATTGGAGGAATTATTTGTGGTAGTCAGGTTGATTCGATCAATAGTCAAATGAGATGAAAGAATTGAGAGACATTGCAATTATAGGTGGAGCCAGGTGGTTTTTCAGGGTATATTGTAAAGAGGGCAGTTTTGTTAGACTAAATGTGAGGGAGGAGTGCCACAGTTTGGCATGCCGCACTCCGCTCGTGACTACCCATCAGCCCCCTCTGTGGACTTGTCGCACGACAGGGGGAAATTGCACTGTGGGAGACGTCAGAGACGGATGGAAACAGAGAAAGTCAGGGAGAGGTTACCATTTGATCAGGGGGCCGATTTACCATTCAATTTTCCTCTATTATAAGCTGGAGAGGCCGGCATAGATGAAAAAGTTTCCTTTATACACATGCTGCGCTTCATTTTCTCGTTTCTATCTGTTGGCTTGAATCAGATGTCCAGTAGAAACAGACCAGTTTTTCTTCTGGGCCACTAGTCTTTTTAATTTAATCAAGCCAGATCTTACATCTGTCCGTCATCAAACTTAGGGTGAGAAGGTGAAACAGTCTGCTTTGTGGGCTGTTTGCTTCCAATGCAGCAGCACTCAAACAAAAATAACTTAACGGGACCGGGCGACAAAAATGGGGTCTATCTGCTAGAATAATCCTAAATAGCTAAACTATTCAAAATGACAAATTGTCCAAGTGTTTTTGAAATGAAGTGCCACATCTCTGTTGAAACACTGAACAGCATGAAACTTCTGAAGTATACTATTCTAACTCTTATATTCCTATCTTAAGACTCCATTACAAATCCATGTGTTTAGGATGTGACCCTCTTGAGGACTTGGAATGGCAGCTGATAAGGTGGGATGTTGCGCTGTCTGCCCATAGACCCTTCCTCACCGGCCTACTCACGTTACATTCAAACCTACACAAGTTTCCATGACACAAACTTACCAATTGACTTGGCCACATCATCCAGTTTGTGCTGAGTGCGACTGATCAACATCACGGCAAATCCTCGACGAGCCAGCTGGAAATGAAATATCAGTGAGTAGGAAGCACACAAATTTGGTCATCGAGTATATTGAGGGGAATTTACAGTGTTGGCAACTGTACAGGGAAGCAATTAATAATTAAAGTTTCCGCCTAACTTTGTATATGCTTTAAAAAGCAAAGATGACATTGAAAATGTATCCACATGTGTGGCCTCCGGGAGAAAGAACCATGCGCTTTTCACATAATTTAAAAACATGCACTTCAAGAGAATAGAATTATCTTTGTTCCATGTTCAATTGACCATATCTCTACATAAATATTGTTATGCCTAAAAAAACCCATTACTCATAATAGCCTTGGTAAAATCGTTACCTAGTGAGGCGAGACAAACTTATTGACCCATTAGCAACAGTACGAGTCAAAGACCCAATCTGATTATCATACAGCCAGCAAACATGTACGGGCTACACGTGGCAGAGTAACTCCATTTCAACATGTGCTTGGTACCCATATACGAGCTCTTGATGACGAGCTTATATTGACGTGTATGTGAGGGCTCTTTTCTACATTAATAGGCCTATAGGAGTTCTCCCCTACAGTGACCTATGAGTGAACACCGTGTGTGCATGTATGAGTCAGTCGTTCCTGTGAAGGAAATAAAATAAATAAGGGTCCAGGAGCCTTACCTCCTCCGCGTAGGATTTCCCAATTCCATCCGTGGCTCCCGTCACAACTGGAGAAACAGGAAAGGGAAAGAAAGCGGTGAGCATAAGTAATAGGAGGCAGGGGTCAAGTCAATTTCTGTTCCAGGTCAGGAGTAAGTGATTTTAGGTCAAATTCTCATTGTAAAAAGACAGAATTTTGTTTAAGAGATGATCTGATTGAAACGGGTTTCACTATTTGTCATTTCAACCCACATAAACCTGCCAGCCCATCTACTACTTGTGAAAGTGGAACATCACCTTTGTTCAAAAGCGTGAGACACACCTTCACATCAGGTTTCGCCACTTGCATTTGTCGTAACGACTCACAGCCCCAATATGGAGTATTGGCTACAGACAGATTAGGGAGGCAGAGTAAGGATTTCACCTGAAGCAAATCCATTGGCAGGAACAACCTGTGATAATAAATTGTAATTTATCTTTAGAAGATGGGCTCACAGGTTGTCTATCATCAAAATGAGTTAGATTTCAGAGCCGAGATGCAGAGTCAAGTACCAAAGATTAGGCAGCAAAGACAAAAGAGGGGATTGAAATTGTATAGCGGCCGAGATAAAATGGTATAGATTGATCGGACAAAGACAGACGACAGTATTGGATTGACAAAGGCCTCAAGAGGCACCGAGAGCAGCTCTTCAGCTGTAAAACCATCATTTTCAAGAACAAGCACAGGGATTTTTCTTCTTTGAATTACTAGTCCACCATCAAATCTGACTGGAAAGGTTAAATCAGGTGTAAGCGAGACAATAATTTAGAATGGAAAATGGTGGAAAACCACAAATGTTTGGAAAAAATAAGAAAGATCTTAAAATGTAGCCATCACGACAGGGAAACAAAGAACAAGAGGGGATCTGATGTTCTTCTGTGTTCAGAGTTCTCCTCACCTTGTCAAGCAAGCAGGGCTATTTTTAAACTACCCATCAACCCCAGCTCCTTCTTGACTGACGAAGGACGGGGTGAGATGGGATGGATGAAAAGAGGGAGGAAAGGAAAGAAGAACAAGGGAGCTCAGACAAGACAAACAAGGAAAGGGCAGCGGTGGTGGTAGGGAAGGATTTGGATACCCAAAAAAATAAAACCACATGCATAGTTGGGCATCGTGAATATATTATCAGCAAAGCTTGATGACTGATTAATGGAAGTAGAGGACATTCTCTGGCGAAGAGCCGGAGAGCAGGAAAATGACTCAAGATGAGAGTGGGGGATGCAGGGAGGCAGGAGCGATGACGAACATGGAGTCGGAGAAAAGGAGGAGGGTGAAGTGGGGTAGGGTGGGTGAGGGGAGACGGGAGGGGATGAGAAGGGATCCTAGGGGCGGCTAAAAATAGAACTGGAGCGAAGCAAGAGAACGAATGAGTCGAGAAAGAAACAGGATAGAGATGGAGGAGAAGAGCAGGAGGGGGGGAGACAGAAGAGTGAATGACAGATGAGGAGTGAGCGCAGAAGAGAGTACCACAATGTCAAGAGTGAAAAGAGGGTAGAATCCCTGGTTATTTTCAAATCTCCCCCGTGTTAAGAATGAAATGGTCCATAGCAGAAAAGCCTCAATGGGCTTAGGCTGTACCAAATCAGGCTCCGGCTGCAGAAGCAGGTGGAGACGGAGAGGCAGGGAGAGGCTACATTCAGCGCAAAGTAAAATGGCTGAGGGGGAAGAAAATAATCAAATCAACATAAAGATAGCTTATTCTAATCAAATCTAGTGAATCTTTTCTTTAATGAACTATAGAGTTGATATCTTATACAAATCCAGATGGTAGCTACAAAAATATGACTGGAAATATTAGATATCATGCAGTCTGTTGAAACCCATAAAATGGCACACACAAGGGACAGGAGAAGAGCAGGAAACTATTCTCCTGCTTAAGATTGTGATGAAATGACATTACAGATTAGGCAGCAAGATGTTTTGTGACAACTTGTAGCGACAAGTGAGAAGAAGCTGGAACATATAGAAAGCCATCTATGATCCTTTCCCAACTAGTTCTGTCAAACCTTAGAGGAATAAATGACAGACATCAGCTGAAGCAGAACTAGATACAACAAAATACATTAAATGCATCAAGAGGAGGCTCATTGCGCTGACCACATTCCTGTCACACCAGAAGAGACAAACGCATATCCCACAGAATGGCAGTTGAGATGCATGTAGATCCTCCGCATGACTGAATGTCAAGTGCAGAGAAGTGCACCATGTGACAAAATACAAAGCAGCACTGACTGAACTTTGCTTTAACAAAGAGCAGCAGGGAAGGAAGCAGTTTGTGCTTAAATTGCAAATGTTACATGACCCCAGGAACTTTAACATGACAAAGGAATGTTCAAAACACTGCATGTCTTGCATTATACACAATGAAAGCAGTGTTGATCCTAAAATTACTATGAGAAGGTTTTAGTCCGATCTTCCATTAACCTAGAAAACAGGCGAAGGCGCTTGGTTAAACTGTAAAAGACCTACTCTGCAGGTTTGTGTCATTTGATAAGTGTTGTTAGCCCGTTAGGGCAGAGTCTTAATATAAATGGTCTTAAAATAATATTAGGCCATTAATCTAAAATGTGCAAATCAAGTAAGAACCAGTATAACAATCGACCTACTTTTTTATGATGAAGTCACTGATGTTTCCAGCTCTGCCTGTTCAAACATACTGTCTATTTGTTTTAACAGATAAATACAATTTTTATAAAAAAAAAACAACTGAATCAAAGTTAAATAGAAGAGTGCAAAACATGTGTAAGCGATTTTGTCAGGTGGATGGAAAGCGGGATGAGAGCTATGATGGCGCTTGTAAATAATTTCAAGATCCAGTTCAGTGGAAAGCAAAGAGCTGTACAAAACAAAAAAAAAAGAAACAGAACATCAAAACTCAGGACTTATCATTTACCTCTTTAAAGAACATTGAATTTTCCATTGTGCATTGTCCCCCACCCCCAAATCCTCATGCTGTACTTATGAATGACTGCACTCCTCCCACT
This sequence comes from Lophius piscatorius, assembly GCA_009660295.1. Lineage (NCBI taxonomy): Eukaryota > Metazoa > Chordata > Actinopteri > Lophiiformes > Lophiidae > Lophius > Lophius piscatorius. The sequence continues at coordinate 25,786 of VRLP01001828.1, read as the reverse complement.
CATTATATAATAGTACCATTTTCTCAATAAACGTTGTGGAGGGAGTGAGGGAGTGGGCAAGAGTGAAGTGTGTATGATGGGCTGGTACAATGGGTATGTACAGAGTTTGAAGATTATAGCTTCCGAGTTGCTGTAGGCCATCATTAGGTCATACCAAACTAGAATATTCTGGGACATTTTAATCCAAGCAACATAATATCATTTATGATGAAACACAGACTATTACCAGCAGGGTTTGAAATATAACAGAATGTTGATGCCATTTTTATACACTTGTAATCACGTGATGCTAAGTTGGACGACGCAGAGGTAAAGATTCCAAAACACATACAAGTGCTGCCAGCCGCAATTAAATCTCCTCCCGTGAGCAGTCATTACATCTCTGAAAAACTCAGATGTAATGCAACAAGGATGCTCTACGTAAGCAAGCACGTGACGGACAGCAGCGCCACTGACGCTCAAAGACGCACGCCGAACTGACAACAAAGGGTGGATGCGTGTTGATGTGGCACCCACTTGTTAGACAGATATGCGCAAGGAAAATTAAGGGAAGAGGAATGAGTGAGGAATCCAATCCATGCCTGCGTGTGTTGTTAGGTAGGAGATGTGCACCTCATTCATTCGTTCATTCATTCATTCCACGAACTGGTCCACCATGCTGGCTCTGAAGCATCCTGACGGGGGCGCATTTGCACCACAGCTCTGCTGTGCTTAATGCTGCCGATCACGTCCGAAGGCATTGACATCCCCCATCCCTTTCCGTCTCCCTCCCTCCTCAGCAGTGGAGCAGCCTCTGCTGCTGCCTGCTCACTATTCTGAGGGTCTAAAAAAAGCAGCAGGAGGAGTAAAAATAGCAGAGCGCCTGCACTGCCTCGTCTGGGAGCTGCCTGCCTGCCGCAGCACCTGAATACCAACAAGATCCCCCACCACCACCAACACGACCAGGCTGCTGCTACATCCTCATGCCTCCATCTAAACACCACTGTTGGCAGGGAAGAAGCACAGAAGACCCAATGTGAGGGCTAATGGAGAAAGAACCGAGAGGAAAACCCCTTTCCGCTCATGCTTGGGAAGAATCTCGGATTCATCTGAACTGAATGAAAAGGCAAACATTAGGATGTACATCTCATTTTAAAGTCAGAGGTTCTGAATACAGATACTAACATGAAGTAAAATAAGGGGTTCTAGTGTTTAGTTGAAGAGAAAGCTAGACAGTTTTTATTAATTCCCACAAACTAAGTATTGTTTTGGAATAATCAACTTCCTATGCAAAGAGAGCAAGCTAGAACACACACACACACCTCAATTAAGATTCTCAGTGAGGAGAGACTGCGGTCCTTGTATGCCCCACTCTCATTACATACTGTTATGTAATCTGTCGCACCCCAAACTCCCTATCAATGAGCAGCCCCTCCTCCCTCAGAGAGAGAGAGGAAAAAGATGGGAGGGAGGGATGCAGCAGAAGATCTAACCCCCCCCCCACCCTCTCCAGAATACCATTCTCAATCCACCTACCTCCATATTCAAACACACATGCACTTTGCTTTAAATAGAGGAGGAGAGTCACATGGATAACATAAAAGTCAACAAAGATAAAGCTTAATCTGGAGCCTCTTGCTGAACAATTGCAAGGGTGAATGCGAAGAAAAAAAAAAAAAGAACGTGTATTTCAGTACTGCCCAAGATAGAATCAGCATCTGTATTTTGGTACAGAGCAAACATTTCCGTGCACCCCTTCGCAGTATATTGCCTTTCTCAAAAGTCCATAGTTTCTTTCAGCACTTTTGCTAGGGTGATTTATGAGAACTTTGATATTTGGCCCATAAGGACAGACCACACTCAGAGGTTTATGTCCAACAAGACTGACAGCGGGGGATTTCCCTGAGTCCGTCCTCCCTCCCTCCTTAGGGAAGGAGTCTAAATAATCACTGCTGGTGGTAGGTGTCAGAACCTGTTCACCTGTTGTGCAAGTTCCCCGACTGTATTTTTGACAGTGGATTAGCTTGGTGTGTAGATTGTTTACAAATATAAATATACCCTAGTAAGACTCAAATTTGTCCATCAGATTGATGCTGCCATGAAATATGCACCATAGTACTCATACAATGCCAATTCCAACTCTGAACAGATGTCTAAAGAAACAACACTCACCTGCTAAATCATTTCAGAAACTTTAACCAGACAATATCTATATATCTCTAGCTATGTATCTATATACACAATAAATCTATAGCGAAATATTATATGTACGTGACTTCATTCTTCTACTGCTACATACTACAAATGGTTGTACAAGTACAAATACTTACATTGCCGCACTTAAAGCAATTTACGTAAACTCCCTACATGTTAACACAAATATCTGTACTTCCTACGCCTTACTAAAATCAGTCCTGTTATTTTAGGGAAAAGTACATAATATCATAAATTATATTAATTTATTATATATTAAGGCACCAAGGACATTGAGTACTTTATGGGGGTCTTTGTGCTTGAAGTCTGATTTATATGCAGAAAAGGCACCATTTCTGGGTTTTGTTGAGGTAGTCACACTAAAACAAGATTCCAACAACCACACTGTTACCTAAGGAATTTAAGTTAATGTTGTCAGAGTTTCAAGTGATGAAAGGTTCCGAAAAACTAAAAGTCAAACTAGGATTATTTGCTTCTCAATTAATTGTTCGAACATTATCAGGGCAAACAAAATACAAAACATACCCCTCTCCCAGTTTCTCCCATTTAGAAGCTCATTGGTTTCATTTATCTTTTCATTATAAATTAGTCACATTTTTTGCGGAGTGCACATCCTATACAGAGTTTTTCCTATAGCTCTATTGTTGATGTTTCTGTATTTTATATTTAGCTTAGATTGATGTTGAGTTCTATGGTATGCAACAGAAAAGCAAATCGGAATTCCTAGTAGGTGTTTCTGTTGCTGTAAGAAAATGCAGTTCATCTGAGAAAATGATCAGTTGAAAATGAATTTATTAGATAAAAATCATATTGAAGATAAAATCTGACAAATAGCAATCAAAAATAAACCATTGTCAGATTGTAATCTCTGCCATGGCCAGAAAATCCAAAATAAGAATATTAGAAAATATCCCCGTAAAGCAAAATCTTGGTGCTTGAGAAGCAGCTGTATTACATCTTTTGAAGTTATTATTTCACTTGATTATCACAAATAGACTTACATTCAGTCATAAAAAACAAAATGAGAAATATTTGAAAGGAGAGAGATGGAGACTATGTGAAAAAAGAAATTGGAAAAGAACATGCTCTGGAGGAAAATGTAACTGTAGCTTAAAAGACAGCGGGTGATTTAGAAAAAAAAGCTACACACTAGCTGGGGGAGTTGGGGGAGATGGAGTTGGGTGGGATTGAGTGAGAGGGGGGATTGAGAAGAGCTTGAAAAGAGAGATGCAGGGGATTCTTTCCCTCCTCTTTTTTTTTTTACCCAGAATCCATGGCTCTTGCACGTGTCACAGAGCATGTTTCTCACATGAACAGCAGTGTTCTCCCACCCACACACACACATACAAAGCACTAGGGGGAAGCACATTCACAAGCAGGTGAGGTGGAGACCCTGCCTCAATTGAAATGGACAAATTTCATTCACATATGCTTTACTGTGAATGAAGCCCGATTCTATTCATAAAAAACTGAACTTATTCTCCTAATTACTACCAACCTGCAACACATCACAAATTTGTTACTCCTGGAGCCCTAACTCAATACCTGCATAAACGCTGACCCAAGCCTTTGTCACTCTGGACTGATGAATGGTTGCATCTTCCTTATATAATTGGGCTATTTTCTCAATAAAACTCTTCTGTCAAAGGGAGGAGGAGGAGCTTCTAAGACACGCGCCACATCGCTTTCCCCCCACCCTTGGAAAATGCTCCCTTTGGTCTTATCTACATCCCTATAATGGAGTTTCACTCACATGCAACAGAACAGACGCTGGCTCCCATATGTAATACAAGATGCTGGAGGCTTAAAGTGGAGAGCAGAGAGGACTGAGCCCTAATACACTTTAGACTGAAACGCCGGAAATACATATTGTATAAAACGTACCCAAAAAAAAAACATTAAAATCAAGAATCAAAATGTAAATGCGAAATCCAGATCCATACACACTGCTGAAATGTCCCTTTTGCTAAACATTAAGGACTAAAAAATATTGAAAGATGAAAATATGTAGCAACGTAGGGGGGGGGAGTGATGCTGATGCACAGTGCGGTAGATAGGCATGGGATGAGAAGACATACTGCAGTGATGCTGTTCTGCCACTAGGAGTCCCATCATCTAAGGGGAAGACAAGCCACTGGCAGAGGAACTCCAGAGGAATCCCTGTTTTAACTGAATGAGAGGGCTGCATATCACAACAAGAAAAATGCGCTCAAATGCAAATTTAGTCAACTCCGATGAAAGATTAAATACTTTTATCTTCTATAGTTTTAATAGATATATGGCAAACTTTATTTCATCAGCTGGCACACACTTAAACCGGTATGACCAGAAAAAAAAGGATGTCCTACTTGTTACAACATATGCCATGCGGATTGCTAAATACAGCACATGTTTAAGTACTGATGTAACTTTTCTCTAGAAAGCACATTATTATAAGAAATGTAAGATATGCATTCCAAGGAATTTTTATTCATCCAATATCTTTCATTAAAATAATGTCTAAATACTAAGACTATTATTGAGTTCAACTACAGCAAGAACTTATTAACCAATATCTGACTACTTTCAACTCTTCAGTGATGCATCATTTGATTAAATAGAAAGAAAATGTCAAAAATAAATATCAGACTTCAAATGTCACCTAATGATAATGAATATCCTCTTCTATGGGTGGATGCATTAGTTTAAGGTTTGTGCTATAGCAAATCCTAAAGTATTCTTAAACTGCACTGCTCATTGGGAAAGAATGGATGTAGAATCAATAAGAACTGAAAATCAAAGTCCAGCCTATATGTGGATCAGTAACACCAGGCTAGTAAATAAAAAAATAATAATAATTAAACCGTTAGATAGGAATCTCAAGTTCTTGCAACAAGTTCCATGACTTTAATGGAAAGTGATGACAGGTAGTCAGACCACTGAAGCACGTGGCTCATTACACCAGTGCTAAACCTGGCCGGACCGGCACATCTGGTCCAACCAGCTGGGAAGAATACATCATCTCTAAACTTTGCACTCATTCATTTTTCACGACTCCAACCGTTGTGATTAGAAAAGAACTTCCGACTTGTCGTGTGGAAACTAGTTTCAGGGAGTGGTTTGCAAGGTAACGTTTATTTTTAAATGTTACAAAAGAATAAATGATGCAGATGGGGAAAAAGCTAATCAATTTCCTGAATGCTGCGATATTGGAACTATTAGATCTGAACTAACAATGATTTCTTTTTTTATTGCTGGTTCAGAGTATTTAAAACAATTGAAATGGAAATATTAATGCAATTATAATTACTCAAATATAAACTTTGTGGCAGAACTGAGTATTAAGTGAAGTTTATGAACATGCTTGTGTATAGAAATGCTCCAAAGCAGTAAGAAAAAATATTTTAGAGCTTGTTTAGAGAAATCCATACATTTAAAGCAGAGATCCATCACTAATAGAATTATTGAAAGATCATTAAAATGTAACATTAATTAACATTAATTAACTAAAATTGTGTTTAAGTGTATTATATATTCTAATCCAGTAAAAAAAAAAAATTGAAATCGTGACATGTCACACAAAAACAGATTTCTATCTCACTATTATGTTTGCCTAATCATGCTATGTGCAATAAAACGATTTAGAGTACAAACCTATTAAATAATTTTGTGTTACTGGAGTGAGCAAGGGAATTCTCAAATCTAAGATATTGCGGGTGCTGGAATGAATGGGAGGGGAAGGGAGGCGGGGGTGGGGTGGATCAATGTCTATATGACAAATTGATGACGAAGCGATGAACAAGCGCATGACTCATCGGTGTGCTCCGGTATTCCTCCGCATAGACCATCAGGACCACAAGCAAATGCACATCAGTTATTCCTAAAAGCGTGCTAGCTTTGCATAATACACTTCATTCCTGTTTATGGCGCAACAGGCTTCAATTAAGAATTCACGAAAAGGACGATTTTGAGGCAAGGTGCGTCAAAGACACAAATACACATTCATTCGCAAAAGGTTATAAAAAAACGAATAAAAAAGAATTCCAATAATCCGGGTCGTCTTGTTTTTGAGATTATCAACCTATCCCGACGTGAAGGGGAGCGCTCAGAAATTGCTCAGCAAGAGGCTCCAGACGCAGCAGTCTCCAAATGAGAGACTGGAGAAGTGGGTCAAGCCATGGCAGGACGATTCCGGTGAGACTAGACTCTGACAAACCAACATAGACTTCAAACTCGCCCACATTTATCCAAGAAAGGTGACAAAGTACGTTTAAGAGTCAAATTCGGCTAAAGGCATTTTGATGTGCTCCACAAATATGTAAGGCAAACGGAGCGGGGCAGGCAGTGGTGGGAAAGAAACCGACGACACGAGCAAAAGAACGACTGTGATGGTGTAATATTCTAAAATTAAGTTTTGGATTTTAACCTACCATGGTTTATTTGAGGGTATAAGAGATACGAAAGTGGTTCAGACGTAGGTCGCGTTTTTATTGGGTTTGTCCTACATCATGCGGATGGGCTAATATGGTTTAGTAGTGCGCTGCTGAGAGCTCACCCACATAAAACAGCTCTCAAAAGTGCGCGTAGCCTGCGCAATTTGGCTCCTGGCTCCCCAATGTGAGGCATCTACACAAGCCTCCTAGTGTGGGTGAAAACGCTGACACGAGCCCCTGGAAAGCAGCAGGCAGTGCTGTGGTTGACGCCAGAGAATAAACCAATTGAGCTAATAAGGACCATTATCATGCCGGTCAATCAGCTGCTTACCTGCGCATGTTACGCAACACCACCCTCCCCTTGGATTAAGTCACAAAATCTACCAGAAAGCAGCTCCAATAGTGTGTCAAAGTGAAGTTTGAGTGTAATAACCCAATTTTGTGATTTGTGCGTCGAGTGCACCTGCTTTTGTGTCTGCTGCCCTCTTCACAGCAGTCATGAAGGTGGCTTGAAATTGGATGTGACCCAACTCACCTGCCCATTTGCCCAGCTTCGGAGAGAGCAGGTTTCCGTTCCCAACGACCCAGATCCTAATGCCAATGATGATCCAGCAGAGTAGACACAGAGATAGGGAGGCCACAATGAACGCACCGACCCAGTAGCAAGGCGCCTCGGCCCAGCGGAGCATCTTCTCTACGTTAAGCAACTCCATGGCAGTGACACTCGGTGACTTGGCGTGTGCGAGCGCGAGTCTATGTAGAGACCTCAATTTTAAGCAATGGGCTCTAATATCCAAGACACAACGTGAGAGAGGGTCGCTTTATAGGGTTGTAGCATCTCACACACACTCCCCCAATACTTCTAGTCTAGCCTGTTTTAAAGTGCGCCGCCCTCCTCCAACTTTGTCCCGCCTTTTTCTGCTTTTCATTGGATGCTGATCCGGTCTCGCAGTCGATCCATCTAGCCGATTGGTGGTGTCTGCACGTCAATCCCACAGCTTCCCCCATTCATCTGATTCTCTGTATGGAGAAGGGCGGGTCAAACGAAGACCGGGACGAGAAGCAATTGGTTAAACGTTACAGCAGCTCCCATCCGGAGTCAGTCATTGGCTCTCGCCAGAGCAGGTTTGTCGGTTTCAGTCACTATTATGAAACTCACGAAACCCACGCTTTCGGAAAAAAATGCCCATACCACTTTATGAATGAAAGGACCTTCCAATTGGTGAAAAATTAGTGCGTCTTCCCGCCCCTCAGAGAGAGCATGGGGTCAGTTGATTGGCTGATATGGTGCCAGTCTGCGAGGTCGGCCTGCTCCCACCTTGGAATGAGTCACTCTTCTATTTAAGGTGTTCTGCAGTGCTGGACGGAAGTTTTCAGATCTTTTATTTCGGATATAGCATTAATTATGCTATTAACTCCCATTGATCAAAATGCCTTTCAAGTTAAAATCTTGCACCCAATAATATTTACAGTATTATCAGCAAAATGTACTTTATAGTCCCAGAGTAAAATGTAACTAATAATTGCAATGCAGTAAAATAGCCCCTCTCAAGTGTTTCGCTATCATATCGGATGTTTATACATCAATATATCTGATGTATTCATCTGTAGGCATTTGTCACTGCTGTAGATGTTAAAGGTTTATGTAATTTTAACAAAATGACATCGTTAAAGGTAGAGAGTAGTTAAAGGTGTAACTACAAAAATATATGCACTTATTTATGGTTATTCTATCTGCACCAGTCTGTTGATAATCGTTGAAAACGTGGACAATATGAAAGGGAGTATCTTTGTTCAGATTATCCACACATGAGACGCTTAAATAAATATTCCACATTTGCCTTGGTGCACTTAGAAGCGCTTTAAATGAAAAACTACAAACCCCAGCCTATCGTTCAAAACTCTCGCGAGATACAACCGGATTACTACCATACAAGGTAGTACATTCTCCCAAACATTGAAGAGCGGTTGATGAGATGCTACGTGTATGTTACATAAAAAATAAGTAACGCGTGTTAATTTCGAATGCTTTATTTATGTTTTTCTAAATTTTCCACACATAAAAAAAAAAAATTGCTGGCAGCTGTCACGGTTTTCTCTGCTCTCTTTTCCACAGAATGGCAACAGCATTTTAGAGTCTCCAACTAATCTCCTTCCAACCTCTGCCGCCATGCTCTCTTTTCTGTCTCCGTCATACTCACCCACACGCACGCACACACACCCACACTGATACAGACAACTAAACTAAACATGAAATCCTGACAAACTAAGGCTCTGTGGCTCGAAGAGAAACCAGTCGTATACAAAGTAGAAGCACGAGAGTATAAAAATGCGACTCGATGCTGATAGTATACATGCCACTGCACGAATTCTTTGACACGATTGCAGAATTTGATGCCAATGTGACACCGAGAGGAAGGAGCGAAGAGGTCTTTAACAATTTAAAACATTGAAATTGAATGATATATATAGATTTTATATTCTGGCATCATGGCACAGTCAATAGCATACATTCAGATTTGATGTACAAGTTACAGCAGTACAAACTTTTTTAAACTCTAAAAAATATAGCAGATATAGCATTTGAAAATTGTAACACTGCCGTTAAAATATCTTGTTTTCTATAAACTTTAAAATGATAATCATCATATTTCACCCGCACATACATAGCTACACACACATCACACACCATCCCTCCTATGGCACGTTTTTAGTCCACCTTCACTTCTTGGTCGTGTCCTCCCAGCCCAAACAGCTGCAAACAAGAGAGAAAATAACGTTTTATGTCCTATATTCGAATATATGATTACTGAAGCACGCAGAAAAAGTACACAATATTTTAATTGTAATACATATAAATAAGTAGAACGTTTATTGTTTTTCTAATTTGTTGTCCTGTATACGAGAAGTTTAGTTACCCAACTAGTTCTGACAGCCTTGAGCAAAAACATACACACACACACCACAGCCCCTAAGTTCTTCACACATTTAAGTTTCGGCCCCCTCCTGCAAACTCGCGCACACCTATCGGAGTAAATCCTAATACGAAAGTCCACTCTGGAACGCACTCTTCAAATTAGTTTCATCACAACCTGGTAACTGAAAGGTTTGTAATCCTTACGAGAAAACATATTAAAGATAATTCACAGAGATGAAAGAAGTAACAAAACATATCTTCACAACCATTACTTATTCTGTCATTTTATTTTTTTTTAAATGAAAGCAATATATGCTTACGTTTATTGGCGAATATTATGCTTTATAAAAGTTTTGGGTTGAGTGAATGGGATTGCGTCGCTGTCTTCCTCCGTGGTTCTGAAACGCGCGCTCCAGCACTGCACTGAAAGGACAGCGATACTCAGAAAAACCTCCTTTAACACTAAAAAAAGCTTCTCAAATGGAAATAATCGACCCCTGCTCTGAGTCACATATGCACCCGCATCACACAAACACACACACCTGACCAACGCACAAACCTGTTCTGCGATTGTCTTAAGGCAGGTCCCGAATTATCTGACTACATTCCTGCTGAAGTCTCAGCCCCTCTAATTCCCTTGAAGTATGTGGCACTTCATGCTTGTCTCAGTCTAAAGAGTTGAGGCAGCTGAGAAACATAATCCACACATTCAAATTCCTTTTTAAACACATATCAACGTAAAAACAGTTGGATCAAAGTAGGACACATTCAATCCGTTATATTCTAAATAATGTAAGCTTCACAGCACGTGATATCTTTGATTGAAGAGCACAACAGCTCAGAGGGAAAACATGACCTTTTGATTTTGTTATGGGATGCCCCTTAAATAATATATTTTTAATTCAAAGCGCACCTCAAAACAACAATTTCAATATTAAAGACAACATTTTCACATCAGCTTTGGTTTTTCCTCAATTGTAAATTAGCCAGCTTTCTTTATCAGTCAACCTACAACTAAATATAAAAAAAAAAAGAAGGTCTATAGAATTTGCGGCTTGATTCAGAACAGTGGTTAGCTGTGATTTGATTTTGTATGAAATAGACCATGACAAGAAACATACAGCATACCTGTTTATATCCACATCTGCTGTGTCCAGCTGCCTTAGATGTTGGTCCTGTCCTCCAGTTTACTGTCCATCCTGCGAGAGAAAAATACAGAGACCATGTTACACTTAAAGCCCATTTACAGTAAATTTTAATATAAGATGCACAAGTTCATGCGCATCCTGAAAAAGACACAAACAGAGCAACAAAAATGCTCTATGCGTCATGCTGATTTGCAACAGAGAAGAGCCCGATACACATTTACACAAACCTACACGCACACACACACACAAAAACACACGCAATAAAAACCTGTACATACAAACATATAAATTACTAAGAAAGGATTTCAAATAGATATAAAATTCACGTTCTTCTTTATGTTGAAATTAACACAACAAATGACACAATTTTTTTGTTGTTGCCTGAATTAGACATTAATTAGAAATCAGGGTAAATATTCAAATCACAAATTACTTTTCTCACAAGCATCAATTAACATGCAAAAAACAGGAGATTTAGCCTCCCTTGCATCTCAGTTTTCTTTTACCATAGATTTTACACTATATAATATAACCCAGAGATACACACTAACTTGATCCTGGTATTAAATAGAACATAACACACACACCCACACACACCCATATATATAAATCTATTTGTGTATACATTGATTTATAGTTGTTCCATGTGTGTGTTTGTCTTTTAAATAATAGTGTGCGATTCATTTCATAGACCTTATATAAGAGATAAAACTATATACACCCAAACCTATATAAAATATAAAATAAGTCATACACACTGTGCCAATGGTATGCATCTTGAAGAGGAATAAATAATGTCTTTAAAAAATATTTAAGTAATTTTCCAAAAAATCTAATGGTGATCTTAATCTTAATCATAATTTTCTATTACAATATCATATGTTAAATAAGCCAGGTTTTTTGTGGAACATTACATGGTGGTGACATCACGCTGTGTCAACGCTTCTCACTTTAGTCACTGTGGAGAGTTTTTAAAATGCCACCTTCGGTACGCCTTTAAGTCACACACAGATTCTACACACACTGAACCGGGGGAATTAGGTGCCTGAGATTTTTCCAAACAGTATCGACATTACGGTTAAAATCATAAATCTGCTGATATTCTCCTTTAAATCAATACCGAATGTTCATGTGGTCCGTTGCTATCAGTGGTGTTTTTGTCCCGCCCCCTTAAGACTTGCTTCTATCACTCCAATTAGACACCACATCTCCCAGGAACACAATCATCCAAACCCGACTCAATCTGTGACATTAACACACATCACCCTAACACTTTATAGTCTTTATTCCTAGAAAAGTTGCACATCACTACTGGAATATCACACACTGCATACCCTATTTGTTTTAAATAACGTACAGCTTTTTTTTATTTCAAAAAACAAATACAAATTCTCCATACGAGGCTGCACAGACTTATTTTACAGTCACTGGCAGCTTCAGATCACTCTGTCAAGAGTCTGACCTCCCTCTCTCCAGACTGACGACATGCTGTGGATAAATCCTTCACCCTGGCAGGACAGAACAGATCCCTCATTGCATTTATCCAAGCAGATATGTATTAAACGTTCCCTTATTATTATTTTATTATTGATGCGTATACATATATTTGTTTGTTTATTTATTTATTTTAATGGATTTCATTTGAAAACTTATTTATTTTTCGTTCATTGATTTATTCTATCTTTTACTGATGTAAACTGTACCTCATACATTATTGTTACTCACTGTGTGTATATATGTTGGCAATGCCACCACTGTCAGTGAAATTCTCTCTTTCAGGATTAGGAGCCGGATGAAACTGTTGGGCGGAGGGTGTTCAAAATGTTAGTTTCTCATGGTATGGTCTTTCTATGACACAATGTTAAAAATGGCAATAAAATATGTTTCTAAAATATACATTTAGATTTTTTTGGGGGTGAAATTCTGTAATATTAAGCAGTCTTGAAATTCACTTCACTCTTACATTGCTTTACTTTATTTCACTTTGCTTTAATTTATTTTAAATTTGCTTTACTTTAGTTAAATGTAATTTTCTTTACATTATTTTACATGTAGATTTCTTTTTTATATTTCCTTTTTCTATGTTTATTAAAATGCAACAACAACAACAACAAAAAACAACAACCTCTGAGACACATTCCTTGTATGTAAATACCTAATTTGTGTCAAACCTGAGTCCGACTCTGGTTTCTGATAAAGCTGGGAGGATGTAGTTGTAGGTGCTTTTGAATTCTGTTGCAACCTGAAACGCGTTTCTACTACTTATTCCAGCCAGGTTATTTCAGTTAAGATATTTATATCAGTCTAAACAGCAGTAAAACGTTTCTATGTAACACACTTCTCATTTAAACATTGCCACAAACTCAAAAACCTCTCAAAAACACTTTTACAACCTGTGTTGGGATTTACTCCAGAACTATAATTATCCGCTGGATTATTTTCAACTGAGCATAGCTATCAAACTGGGAAGTGAGTTAAAGAAATCAGCAAATTTAATCCAGGAATATTACCGCTGGGGCTGAGTGTCAAAATCTTCTCTCAGGTCAAACCTTAGCCAGACAATTTTAGGAGAAAATAATGAAAACTATGGGGTGATGCTTTAGTCCGTCTGATGCTTACATTGTCCAGGATTAAGTTCTGTTTTTCTGAGAGGGTTTAGAATCTTCCCGTTGGTTTTTAGGTATCTACACCATGTGGGGGATGTCCATGTTATGGTTGAGGGAACAGAAAACTTCCTCATTCCAGGTGGAACCTTTCTTTAAGGTCTCCTGATGGTTTACTAATGTTACTCTATTTATATCAAGATCTGATCCGATCCTTTAATCCAGTACGGTTTGGGTGAAGACAAAATCAAACAGGACTGAAATACACTAATAAGAACTAAATCAGGACTCTTTTATATCGAGTCACCTTTTCTGCTATGTTCAAGTTTCAGCTAGATATCAAATAACGAATTTGAATAATGGTTGAAAACTAGCAGCTGTGCCTTTAAGATAAGCTGGAGCCAAACCAAGCAAGCCAACTTCCTCTTTGTTCAACCTCTGTACTCATCATTAACTTTTATTTGTTCAAATGTTCTTGGTTCCATTATTCGCCCCACCTTCACACAGTTTACGCAGAGAAAAAGGTCAATATGATGCAGTGTGTTTGTTCTCCTATGGGAACAAGTATCAGACATTTTGTAAAACATTTTTCCTTCAGGTGCACATTCTTTCCACATTCACTAAGTTTTTCTTTACTGGTTTCACAGAGGATTAGAGTCATACCAGTTTGTTTATTCAATTCTTTCAGACAGGACAAGCGGGACCACCTCATGCATAAGCAGTCAATAGCCAAACCCACTTACCTTCACATACTGGGCACATTGGGTGTGACTCGTTCAAACCACCTCGACTTTCAGGGTTTCAGCCGGTCCTACTGGAAAAGGTGTCAGTCAATGCAAATCCACTTATCTGTTGTCTCCTCCCTGGCTTTCTTTCTAATCCGTATTACAGTTCTTGTCAGCTATGTTAGTTTCTTCTCACAGTCCTGAGAACACAGAAAAATGACAGATTTAAGGAATACCGAGAAGCACATAAAACACATGGAGTTTTAGAACACGAGCTATAGGGTCAGGAATGTTTCTGGCGCAACATGAAGTACATATTAAACACACAGGGTGTAAACTGTAATTACACATGCGACATAATTAGTAAGAAATGTCGGTAGCAGATGTATGACTCATTTTTGGGGTGGGGCAGAAACTGTGGATGTGCTGCTCTGTTCCAGTCCCACTGGCTAACAGAACAGACTGCTCCCATTTCCCCTCTTTGCCAAATGTCTGACTTATTTTGCTGTATATTGGCAACTAATTCTTGAATGAACATCATGTCATTACATAATGAATGAGTTTTCCCACTTGCATGAAGACATTTAGTATTTCAAGAGCTTATTCTGAAAGTCGGACAACAGTTTCTCCTGCACTGTTATCTAAATTGCATGTTAAAGCAAGTTCATAAAATATAATTTGATAAATATTTCATATCGGATTATATCATTTTTATATCATATTATATCATTAAGCAGTTTGGACTGGGAGTCGAGGCAGCAATGATCTGAGCCTGACTACATAAAAAAACCCACAGATGTGCAGGGAAAAGAAATTTAATCTGATGCATGTCATGACGTCGCACTTATAATTGTTTCATACAAGTTTTAATTTAATTTATTCACTATACATAGTTTAAATGTAGGATCTATAACCGTTTCCTCTTTAATATTTACTTTTCACAGCCTTCTAATAAAAAGATGAAATGAATACAAATATAATAATGTTGAATAATGGGTGCTGAAACACCCTGATGACAAACAGGATTTTCAAACCAAAGGAAATGCACAAATGACAATCAAATGTACAAAATCCATAAACCTCCGTAGCTTTTGGGTGTTTCTAAATGAGCTGAAACGCTCCAGTATATTTTTATTCAAGTACAGTCGCTAATAGATAATGTTGATATTGAGAGGTTTAATGAAAATATTTTTTTCTGGTTGGACACTAGGCCAGAAAATCAGCTGGAAAACTCAAATGAGTTCTATAAGTACAAAGCAGGCAAAGAGCATCGCAGTTCAGGGCAAAAGAAAACACACACCGGACCATAAATCACTGCAAATCTCTGTGTTCTTCAACATCAGAATTATTTTGTGGAAGTTTGGGGAAACACCTATAAAAGCAATTTAAAACAAGTGATACAGTACATAATGTGGGAAACAGGGAACACTCCAACACACTGTTTTTAAAGTCACATGCATTTATGTTTAAGGATCCGGTCAAATTTAAAACAGCAATTACTTTCGGGGTAAAATTCAAAAAAAGTTTTGTGACAGGGAGGAGGGTTATAATTTAAAATATAATTAAAAAAACTAAACATTGTGATCGTACTACAAAGAAGAGTGTGAGTATGTGTGTGTATTTGTTGTGTGTGTGTGTGTGTGTGTGTATCTGTGTGTTTGTGGGAGATCATGCATTGAGGTATGTGGTCCTGCGCCCAAATGTTTTTCTCGTTTGGTCAAACTATAAACAAAGTTTTTCTGGCTTACTTCTGAATGCACCTCATATCGTCTGGACACAAACTAAATTAAAGGGAGACAAATGTTTCCTGTTAAAACATGTTGACAGGATTTTCAGTTGTCTGAGAAAAATTTTAATGTGTCATGTTATATTCTGATCTTATTCTTATTTTTCCATCTCTCAATTTATATATTAAACAGTCAATTTCCATGTCTCTCATCTAATACCCAACAAGTCAATTAATATACCCTTGATACATCTGTGGTGGAAGACGTAATAGATTGTCTATTCATTAATAGATTTTCAACTAAAATAAAAAAAAGCATTGAACTAACTTCACTTATGTTACTTCACGTACGTTACAGGAGACAGGAGCGGCTGGGTTCAGCACATTTAGTGCTCCGAATGTGTCTGTTTCTTGAAATGATTGTGAAACAGGATGGAAAGGGCTGAAATTTTATTTGCTAAAGACAAAATTCCCTATTTCTTGTCATAAAACATTTTGACGATGGATAAAAACAACATGGATGAAACATTAAATAAATGTTTATCAGGAAGACCTTTTTCAGCTACTTCTGTGTGTGTGTGTGTGTGTGTGTGTGTGTGTGTGTGTGTGTGCGCGTGTGTGTGTGCGCGCGTGGGTGTGGTTGTGTGTGTCAGTCTGTGGGGCGGAGATATGGAAAAGGTAGGGTGATGGGTTGAAACAAAAAAAAAAAAAAAACATTTTTGGGCGGTGTTTTGCTTTCATTTTTTTTTACACTAAGTGGATATCTTGGTTGTAAATAACTGGATTAATTGTTGCAAATTGAACTATTTGTGATGTAAATATAGTTTGGAATAGTTGCCTGTATACTTCTGACTGGTTGTAAATACATTTGAAAGATATAAATGATCTAAGAGTTAAGAGAGAAGAAGTGAGAAGTTTTATTTCCACCTACTCCTTTTCGGACACTGTTACTCCTTTTTGTTTGTTTTCTTATTTGTCTTTTTTTAAAATTTATATTCGAAATAAACTCTTTCATTCATTCATTCATTCATTGGAGGTAGAATACAATTGAGTCATTTACTTTCTTTCTATTTCATACATTGTTCACAGGTTACGTATCATAGTGGCCTGATCATCGCTCTGTAGAAAAATGGGTTTATTTTAACATTCACTTTAATTAACATATAGCAAAATGTAATGTGGCAAAACAATAAATAGTTAATTAGACTTCCAATTTCCACCAACTTATAGGCAGAGCATATCATTTAGTCTTAACTACAAGCACACATAGTCAATGGGAATATATCACTAGGAGACAATAAACTTATAAATAAATTTTATCTAAAACACATATTGTTACACATAAATACAAAAAAAAATGAATTAAGACACTTGTATTGCATTCACCTTAGAAAAAAAAAAATTGGCCTGTTTTTCTGAATTAACAACTTAGTTATCTCATTCATATAAAAATGAAATAGGTTTCACTCACGAAAGTGTTGGATTTCATGGAAGCAATCACGTCACGCTTGTTTAGTTTAATCCGGTTTTATTTTGGTCTCGGCTCATGACATTGGGAGATATTCACGTATTCTAAGTCATTTGGGTGATCTCTTTGTTGGTTTGTCAACTTTGCACAGGCACCTAAAGACTTTGCGGCTGTTCAGGCGGAAAGTCCAGTGCTCTGTTTTTCTGAATGAATGTGAGAACTGGAGTCATTAATTCAGAAAAACACAGGGCAAAAAATATTTTCTTAAGTGAATGCAATATGTTTCCCTTCACACGCACCCGTGTTCTGATAAAAGCACATTACAACTACATTAACAAAAAATAATGACTCAGTATCTTCAGAGGGTTCTGAATTTATTTATCAATTACAAATGATAGAGATCATTACAACTGATTTCAATTTGACTTGCTGGTTTCTTTTTACACTCATTAAACTGTTGTGTATGTTTTATATAGACGTGTGTGTGTTTTACGCATTATAAAATTTAAATCATGTTGGTGATAAAATCTTTTTTTTTTTTACTGTATATCTCATTGTTCTCTTATTTCTTCATGTGGCTGTTAGAATTTATTAAACACACGTATTTGATTTATTAGGTCTCATTCTGATGTAAAATGTCACGATGAAACTTTAGTTTTTTGCCTCATATAGGTCTAAAATATTGCAGTTTCATGTATAACCCTTCTTACTTTCTTGTATCTTGCTCTGTGCGTTTTGACATAAAGCCCACTAGGTTTTTTTTTTCCTAATGAAATGTGGAAGACTAAAATAACTGAATTGCTTTTATAGAAAACAAAAACTCCGTTTCAATTCATAAAACAAGATTAGGATAATCTGTGTTAAAATCTTTTTTGTCTCGATTGAATCTCTAATGTCAGAGCAAAAATAGTCTAAAACATTATTATTTGTTATTTCTAAGAGTTTGACGTCAACCCCCTTAGCAGAGGCTTTGTGAACAAACAGCCATGTGTTGCAGGAGTGCCGCTCTGCCTCTGTGGAGCTCAGTGCCTTCAGCTGTACAGTCAGCCATTTTCTGTCAGACATGAGGAGGCTTCACCGAGGCTGCACTGCTGATGAGGGAGAGGCTTTTGTAACCACTTCTTTAATAAACAAAAAAAAAAAAACACTCCTACAACCAGACATGGGGAAAAATATTCAGACATGATAAACAAAAAATAACGCTAATGATATTAAAGGAGTTTTTTTTTGTTTTTATCATTCAGTTATTCTTCACATGCCTGACTGCCAGCCCAATGAGTGGTCACAATGAAATGGTATAGGACGATCACACATAAATTCACATTAAAATATATATATATATTTCATATATACTGTATTTTCAGCCTTTATATTTTAGTTGTGTCGTTTTCGAGGTTTTTTTTTTTTGCAGTTACCGTGCTTCTGTTACTTTGAATGAGTTATTTTACTGCCATTTCCCTGTCAGCACTTTTTTTTTTTTTTGCAGATTCACACCAACTTCCTTTCACCTTTACCCTCCTCAGTCTCAATGGAGGAATCAGCCACCACAACCAGTGTCTGCACTAAACCGGGGGATTTATATGGCTGCTGGAAGATCACACTGTCGATGAGGACTGTCAGATTAATTAATAGACTAATTATCAAGCATCCTTGTATTATTAGAAGAGTTCAATTTCCTTTCTTTCTATATCATGAGTCCTGCTTGGGTTTAAAAAGGGCTAAACGGTTTAGGGACAAAATGCATTTCTGATCTTCTGCTATGTTATGAACCATCCAGAACTCTCAGGTCATCCGGATCAGGTCTGCCTAGTGTCCCCAGAGTCACAACTAAACATGGAGAATCAACGTTCTGGTATTATTCACCAAATATTGGGAAAAAGCTCCGGGAAAGCCTCTGGACCTCTGCAAATCTCAGTTCTTCAAATCAAAGATTAAAACGTTCCTATTTGCTGCTGGCTTTTATCAAATCTTTAAGTTTTAAAAACGTTCTCATCTCTGTCTTTTCTATACAGAACTGTTTAGGAAAACCCGGAATTTTGACTGAGATCCAAAGGATTGAAACGGTTGATTTTCTTCTATTCTCGCATTTATATTTAACTTGTTTCTGATTTTCATATGTTTCTTAATTTTTTCATAACTGTTTTAATTATGTGTTCGGGTTTTTTTATAAAGTTTGTGGCAATGTTCTTGATTGTTTGTGTGAAGCGCTTTGTAATGTGCTGTTGCTGAAATGTGCTTTATAAATAAAGTTGTCTGATGAAAAAAGATGTAACTTTCTTGAATTTAATATTTATGAAAATATATCCTGTTTTAGACTATTGAAAAAGTTAAAGTCTCTACAATCAGGCAGGTTTATAATTAGCAATAATTTGGGTAAGTCTGTCCAAGTCAACTCTTCCTGACATGAAGAGGGTTTGATTTTACTCAAAAAGCTTTAAAACCCAGTTAAAAATATAATCAGTGTGTGTTTCCTATTGAGCTTTTTGTGGCTTATGATGCTGTAACAGTAAAGACTAAGAGAAAAGACTGATATTTGAATATTTTTGGCCCAAGCAAGCACACAAACAATATTACTAGACTTAGTAGACTTAGTTATTATCAAGATGTAGCTGAAAATGGTCTCACTGATAAATATTTATTTTATGTTTCATCCATGCTGTTTTTATCCATTGTCAAAAATGTTTTTACGACAAGAAAGTTAAAGTTTGTGTAGTTGATTAAAATTTCAGTTTTCTGCTCTGTCTTATAATCTTTCACCAGAAAAACTTTATTTACAGGTTGAACAAACTACAAAACTCATTAAATGATCTCAGACAGACAGACAGACAGACACACACACACACACAAACCGACACACACACTCACAAACACGCACACACACATCGCTCACACCTTCTCTCTCTCTATTTTTTTAAACATATGCACACACAACGGTCCTTTAAATTTACTCACCCTACCACTGTAGCGGTAGGCAGAGGGAGAATGAGTCCAGACTGTGGCTGCAGGTCAGGAATCATTTCCAGGTGATTCAGAGCCGAACATGAAGATGCAGACGTTGTGACCGATCACTCAAAATTTGATCAAAAGTTTAATTTTGTGCCTGTGAAGGATTTCAAACAGCATTCATGTCTGTGGAGTTTATATACATTTGTATCATAGTTACTTTTTCTTTGTGGGATTGTTGGGGTGGATTGTCGAGGTCTACTGTTTGGTAGTAGTTACTGCCAAATCATAAAATGTAAAATTCAAATGAATGAAATTCAAGAGAAAAACTTAATTAAAAGGTTTTGAAGAGTTTCTTGCAAAAATGATTATCACCAAACCGCTGCAACGAGACGGCAGCACTGTGAAGGCCTTCATCTTGACTTCCTGTCAAAGCTGTAACTTAAAAAAAGATTTCGAAATTATTTTAAAAATCTACAGTCTTGCAGAATATGCAAGGTAATGATATGCTATTAGACACATTTCGCTCCAGGGAACTTATTAAGTTCCTTATTAAGTACATTTTTTATACAAAGTAATGTTTTTTTTTCATAGTCTTAAACCAAAACTAGTTTTTGAATAGTCTTGAATTTTTTCTCTTAAACATGGAATTTTAATTAAAAAAAACTAAAAACAAAAAGACAACGTAAACTCTTTGTAGTTGTAAAAGTTTGAATCGTTGGAGTTAAGGGATAAAACGATGAAAAAAAAAATTAGTGACAGATGAGCAGACGTCCTTCGTTTCGCGAACGGCATTTTCACCTCAAAGTGTTTATGAAGTTTGTAAAAAGGGCATAAAAACAACATTGTAGGAGTGTGAAAAAAAGGAATTGAATTTATTATCTCTGGACAAAACTAACTCTAACTCTTCAGGTTCTAAAAAAAAACAAGTTTCACATGGAAATGTAGAAATAAAAGGCATTAGAAGAAAATTCTCAAAAGGAAACTGGCCAAATAATACTAACTGGCCTAATAATTATTTAATATATATGTGTAGTTTGCATGATGCTCTATAAAAAGATTGACTCCAGATGGCTGGAAAGACAGGACTATATATACACCACAGGTATTATTGAGGACATAGACACAGTTTTTACTTTCAAACTACAAAAAACACAGAATCAGTGGGTTGACATGGCAAATTCCACATCTACACAACTTTCACTTGAAACCCATATGGTGAAACACGATTGCACAGAAGCACAGTGGGTAGCACCATTGCCTCACTGCCGAAAGGTTCTGGGTCCATGAGGGCCTTTCTTTGTGGCGTTCACATGTTTTCCCACTGTCTGCTCACAGTCCGAGAACATGCTGTACAGGTGAAATAAATTGTCGGTCGGTTTGGGTCCAGGATGAACCTTACCTCACTCCCAATTCAGCTGGGAGCGGCCCAAGCCCTCCAGGCGACCCGGGTCAGGATGACGAAATGGAATGGAAAACATGTAATAAGTGATGACTGTAATCTGCTTCTAAAATTTATATCAATCTCGCAATTCATATAAATGATTATGTGTGTGTGTGTGTGTGTGTGTGTGTGTGTGTATTTACCCAACAGTAAAGAGATAAAGCATATGATAAAGTGTGAGAGAGAGTCAGTAAGTGTAACCACAAATGCGTCAGCAAACGAGTGTGAATTAACTCGTGAATATGTGTATTACTGGCATAAGCACTTGTGTGAGTGTGTCTGAGCATGTTTAGCAAAATGAGTTAGGTCTAAAGAGAAAAGTAGCATATTCAGAGTTAGGAACCACTTTCATCATGAAAAACTTTCATTAAAAGAATGAAAGGAATATAAATATAAATTTCCTAAATTTTCCTAAATTAATAAATTAATCAGTCTGATAAAAGTAAATGAATTTGTCCGACTGGCACTTCAGATGTTCCTGAAGTAAAATCCGCAAAGAGAGGAAGCTATTGTTATAGTCCCAAACGTTACTTTTACATGTGCATGTACACCTGTGTACATGTGTATCTGAATGTGTATGTGTGTATGTATGTGATTGTGTGTGTGCGTGACGTCCAAACAGGAACTGCTGTGTGTGTCTTTGCCTCAGTAAATGTGTTCTTGTCTGTGAATTTTTATCTTTGCCTATGTGTACATACATCAGGGGCCTCAGAACTACCGTTTAGCAAACTTTCACTCCTTCTCACTTGACTGAGTCATTTTGTGGGGCCACAGGTGAGTAAACCCCTGAAAAGCCCCAAATCCCCTGCATTGCACAAACAACTTGAACTCCTCAAATTGAATGTCAAGTTATCTCGACAATATTTTTCATTAATAAAAAGAAAAAGCTCAAATAAAATATGATGTAAAAAATATATAGATATCTTCAAGTCAACTCAAATACACTAAAGTTGGATTAAATTGAAAAAAAAAGTTGAAAAATTAAGGCCCGAAAACCTCTGGAGATAAAACCCTCCTCAATGTCGGAAACATACACCCTGTCTTTCACTAAATCAACCCAGTTCTTCCTCGCACCAAGGTTTATGTGAGTATAAAGTCTGAAAATAATCCTTAAAATGGAGACGCGGCAGACATGGAGATGGCTTACGAGACAATACCACAATATATTTTCAGGGGATATAATGTAATTTTATTTAACTTAGCTAGCTGAAGTCACTGAGTTAGCTGGATAGTTAGCTAGTGGTAGCAATAACATTGCTAGTATGCCAGTTGTAAGTATACTTGTCTAGGGGCACATTTCATCAGGGTAGTGTTTTCAAAAACTGGATATTGCTTCAGTGCACTTACAGGAAGTAACTGCCACAACATTTGACTGAATATGTCATGTCACTTTCAAAAATATCTGCAAGCTATGGTTAAATGTGATCCCCTTCTCATGAGAAATGGAAATAGTTTTAAACTTGTTTTTATGGGATGTTGTTGTTGATCGACTCCTTGGCTGCCATTTCCAGGAGCTTGAAAAGTCCCATAAAAGCTCATTTGTGCTCCATAATAAAAAAAATAAACAAAAACATGCAACAAAAAAACCCATCTTCATCAATTTGACAACCCTGGCGCTGCAAAAGCCACAAAACAACGAAAGCGTTTACGAAGGACACTTAAAAGTGATGCAACCCCGGACGGGCGTTTTTTATGATTTATTTAGTGAATAAAATAGATATGATAAACAAAAATGTATTAATAATTTGCTTAGCCGTGTTAGCATCGCTTAACCTCCGGGTCGTTTGGTCAATTGAATCAGAATAAAAATCTAATCAACATTGTTAAAACAACAAATTGACTTAATAAAGACTCTAATATGCACAGTACCCAAAGCTACAGTAAACAAGGTGTATTATACTTTCTTAGGAAAACTCTTCATCGCGCATACTGACTTCAGTTGTAGCCATGGCAATGTGGGCTCGCCAATCTAGGAGCGTCAGCTAAAAATGCAGTTTTGACAAAGTTCTGGATACTGTGTGTGTGAGACATGACGGCAGATAAAAACATTCCGTTTCTGTATTATATCCGTTTTATTCACTCAATAAAGCATTAAAAGAAGGGCGTCCGTTGGTGTATCAATTATAAGTGTCATTTGTAAACGCTTCCAATGTTTTGTGACTTTTGAAGCGCATGTGTTGTTAAAATTATGAAGTTGTTTTCTTAAGTTGCATTGCGTTTACCCCAGAAGGCCACCGTACTTTCTTTCATCTCTTCCGTCGTCCGTCACTGGCAGCGCTCAACTAAGATGCACGAATACATACGAAAGGAGAAAAATCACGGAAAATCCGCCCAGCCACAACGGTACCCATACATTTTGACATACTTGAACAAACGTCCACATTCAAAAATGCAAAAATCAAGTACTGAAGCACATGATTTACGACACAGCATGTGTCACACCCCAGTGCTTTAATACCTAAATGTACGTGTGGCACAGTGAAGGCAGTAACATGTCATATTTAGGTGTGTTAAAGTGTGTTTTTTGCTTTGGCCAGTGGGATGCACAGTGGAACTTTGTGGTAGATTACAGACAGCAGGTCAAGTAGAAGAAGTGACAGTTCTCTTTTTGGGGAAAAAAGGATGTCAGGTGCGGTGTCGTGCGTGCCTGACCTGTCGTGTTGCCAGTTTTTTTTATAAAGTTGGACCCTCAATCTTGACCGTACCGTTGCGGTCTGAGTGGTGTAACATCGATTAACCTGCTTTTTCACAGTCCATATCTATTTATAGTAAATGTTCCAACATGGTTGGCAGTTTGGGGTCCCTCTTCTCCAGTTATTATACCAGTTATTGCCGGTCCTGATGGCATGTTGGGCCCGAGTGTGTCGCCTGTGTTTGTCCCTTCTTTTCAGGTTCTGCTCAGGTGTTTTGCATCATGATTGCTCATGGGTTCACCTGGATGACAAGAAATGGTTCAAAAGTTCCTTTTCCAAGAAAAGGAACTTCTGGAAAGGAAACTCTCAACTTGGGGTTTTCACTGCTTGGTTTAGTTTAGTTTAGGTAACCTTTGTTTAATTTGCTGTCTGGTTAATAAATCCCATGGATCTGGTCTTTTGAAGGTGTCTCTCTGTGGTTAATTTGGGTCAGGTTTGGAGTATTGTCATCCCCATAGGGACATTTAAGTGGGGGGTGTAACACTGCATGTTCCTGTGTACAAGGCAGCTGCTTATTTTTATGATTTATACATCAAGGGTTTTGTGTGTGTCATTGCTAAGGTGTTGGTATGGAGGCTCCAAGACAGATTCAGACACATAGGAAATACCATACATCTGGGGAAAATGGGATGTAAATGTATCAACAGATGCTACAATCAGCGCTGCCAGATGGGAGATGAAGTAACGGACTGGAGGCTTAACATCATCTAACATTTCAGGAAAATTATCCAATGCATCCAATTTCCATCCAGATCCGTACTGTCTCCTTCAACAGCATGTTATATGTTATTGCCCTACATATACCTTCCTTTTTTTCTATTCATGTACAATGATTGGAGAAATTGCAGCTAAAGTAACGGTGCCACGCCCTGTGGTGACTGTCCAGTTCAGTGCTTTCTGTGCCGCGATGCAGCGCTCACGATGTCATCAATATTGCGAGTTAAAAAGGTTTGAAAGATGTAGATGCAGTCGTGGAAACACAGGATAAATAAAAAATGAGAAATTTAAAGCATGAAAGTTTACAAACAAATAGTGAAATTATTATACAGTCTGGAACATTTGGTATTGATGATCATAAAATTGATCAGAATCCGATTTTGAAGTCCAACCAAAACTGAACATCTGTCCATGTTGGAAGATTGGGGGAAACAATTATCATTTCCATCTAAAATGCATTATCCGTCTAACTGCGACTACTCACATTATTAATGTATGGAGAGTTGACTTTCCCTATATGCATCTTGTTTTTAATGCCTATGCTTAAAGTTTATTATACCTTTTGTTTAATTATTTTTGTATGTGTACATTTGTTTCCTCCTTTTGGTATGTACATATGTGAATTAATATTTCCATTCTCACTCTTATTTATTATATATATGATTTTCTTGCCCCTGTCCCTGTCCCCTTTCTCTCTATCTATCTATCTATCTATCTATCTATCTATCTATCTATCTATCTATCTATCTATCTATCTATCTATCTATCTATCTATCTATCTATCTATCTATCTATCT